>VDFB02021364.1:0-20008 GCA_007258455.2 Sequoia sempervirens | reverse complement strand
CAACCCACAATGGTCCACATCTTGCACATGTGGAACCTCAAGCCACATCTAGCCTCACAAGTTTGATGGATGAAATGGTGGAATGATGCAATCAAGTGTACAACGTGTTTCCTCTAGATCTATGGGCACCAACTAGTGCTCTTTTGTCATTGGTCATACAAGGTTACCACCTTGAAGCTCCACAGAGCCCTTGCCAAGTTAGAAGTGTTTCCTTTCTCTCTTGCCTTGTAGCTTCACGAGCATAAGTAAATTGCATATATGAATATATGCAAACAATTCAGGGTGCTTGATTGAAGGCTTGCCTTGTGTTAGGTCCTAAAATAGCTCTCTCAAATACTATAGCTTTTTCCACCTTCAAGGCTAGGATTTTTCCTTCAAGAAGGTAAAAAGAGGTTCATCAAGAGACTCAAGATTGTTCAAGGTTAACATATGAGAGTGGGAAATATCTCTTATTCTTTGGGCTCAACTTAAACCTCAAAGGGTATTTCTAGAGGTATGCTTGAATAGGCACTTAAGTCAAACAAAATTAATAATTATAGAACCTACAATAGCCATATCCAAATATTAAATTAACCTCAATAATTATCACTAATTTAAGTTCAACTAATTGCACTAAACTCTATATAGCCGACTTGCATGCTTTGCACATGTATCTCTTGATGACAATAATAATTTAATCCCTAGAGATAATTTATTTTTTAAAAATTCTTTAACATTAGCAAAGCATAAACATGTTGCAAATGATTCATTGATAATATAACATTTTAATTCACTTCAATTTTTTCCCTAGTTATAATATACAATCATAAACAATAGTGCACTAATCTACTTTAATTCTTATACTACTAATGAATGATTTGATGTTTTGTATAGATGTGGAATGTCAAGATTCCTAATGACTAGTGCCTTATTGGGTAACAGAGTTTTTATCCAACCAAGATAAGCAAATCATTGTAAATAACAAATGTATGATGCAAAATAAACACTGATGCTCAATAATCCTTCTTTGAACTCAATGATATTCATCCACAATAGGTAAGAGACCAATATATATATATTAAAAATGCAATAGATTTAAATGATACAATATTTCAAATACCTATTATAGTTACACCATAAAATGTGGTGAAATTTTTTTTAACAAAAGGAGACATGTCACACATATTACTCTACGCATAATCCAAAATATCAACAACCAACCAAGGAGACAATTGTTTACATACATCTACTATAATAACTAACTTTTTGCAACTTAGAGAGAAACTCTAATGGTGGATAAACTATCATATATTGAAACCCTAGACTATTATGCATTGTGTCCAACAAAAACCCCAAAAAACTAAAACCCATAGAATGAATGAAGAATTTGCATATATACATTGGCAACCTAGGAAATCGGGTTTTGTAAGAGAATGTGTGTAGATTTCATTATGTAGAGATAACCCATCTTCTAGCCATCATTATGATAATGCTCTGCATCATAATTTTCCATATAGAATAGTGAGAAAAACACTTTCTATACATTCACCTTGTTGGAAATTAAAGTTTACATTTAGTAAATTTAAAGTTTACATATAGTAAATTAGTTATTAGGTTAGTAATAAATAAATTTATTGTTAGTTTTGGGAAGTTATTCCCATAAGGGAATTTGGGCGGTTATTCATGGGAATGTAATTCACGGAAATGAAATGCTTTTAAAAGCATTTGCAATGCACATTGTAATGAATCCCGATGAATATAATGAAATCCTTCTTTTTGTTTGCAATGAAAATCATTTGCTCTTTTATTTTTACTGCTCTACATTGGTATCAAAGCATCAATGATTCATGTGTGCCTATGATTAAAAAGTGTATGGAGGCTTGCTGTGCAGTAGGTGTTTGAAGGGGTTTTTAACATAGAGATCAAAATCTATTTTTTGGTCTTTGGTAACGTTGGTGATGTTTTCTGCACAGCAACAACTCAGACAGAATGCAATATTCTATCTCTCTTGAAAGGTTATTTTCAACAATAAATTACTGAAAATCACCCCAAGGTCTCTCGGGTGTCAGGTCATGACAATGCATAAACAACTCAGATAAATATGTGAAAATGCTGGTAATCACAAAGGGACCTTTCTACAAGCAAACTGTATCTTTCCACTTATTGACTTTCGCAATATGATGATCTCGAATCCTAAATCTAACCAGATGACAAAGAAATAGCAAAAGATAAGGATGCAAGGATATGATAAGATCTAAACTATTCTTAGAATGAACAATGCAAATGACTGATATCTGGAATGGACCAACCTCAAACAACCAATTCTTGCTTAACCCACAATGCAATATCACAAGAACGGTGCAATCTTCTAAGGTGTATAGATTTTCAAATTATAGACATTCATCTACAATTGAACTAAGCACATATAAATGTATGGTCCAGGTTGACTTCACTAGCCAACTACAGTCAGATAGTTACTGGGAGTATAGACCAGAGATTGCTACAAACATTCCAAATATGAAATCATAAACATCATTCACCAAACTAATTTATTCTCAACACTAAACCCTAAATCTTCAAGCAATTTGAAAGATAGAACAACAAGAACCATGCGAAACAAACCAACACAAGAGATTTCAACAAGAAAACCACAATGTCTTCAATTGTATTAGATCACCAAAAGACTGCAACAATTCCAATGTTCTGTTTACAATACTTGCTTCAAGAAATGCTCTAACTCCTTTTCTCTAAATTGACTCTATTATCTCTTCTCTCTAATTTTTATTTTCTAATCCCTTTACAATGAGGCAGGAATGCCTTTTATAGCAAATTCTTAAGACATGTTGGCCCAGCCAAACATTTACAAAATAAAAACAACAGCCAAAACAGGTCAGCCTTAGGAATTCAAAATAAGGCACACATTAAATGCCGATACATCATCGAGGTCGGCCTTGACACACTCCCCAATGTAGCCCAGATCAATACATGCCCTATAATAATGGGGAAGCACAAATCTCAAAATGGGCATTAACTACCACCTCCCTTGTCCTTACTTTGGGCCAATGATCCCTGAACCCTCAAAAATATTTTATCCAGCTCGGTGACAGGTGGCAAGGGTAAGATCTTAAGCCAAAATTCTATGGAGCCAATCTCCTCCTTTGACTGCTTAACAGTCTTATTCCAATCATCTTTGTGGGCTTGATACTTATCCATCACTGCTAGATAGGTTGCTGCATCATCCAGCTAGTGCCCTGTTATGACATTCTCGGAATCCGGGGCATAAACATCATGCCACCATTCCCTTAGTTGTTCCAAGCTCAAGTACTTAGGAGCAATCTTTCTTTTGCCATTCATGATCTCAAAAAATGCAATGCATCCATCGTACACTCCAGTCAAGTTACCATCTATCATCTTCTTTCGCTTTTGAATCTTCCTCATGGCCTTCTGCCGAATCTGTAGAGCCTCAAACCATTCCCAAGGCTCATTTAGTCTAGAGGAAGCAAGGATCCCATCTGCAACCAACTGGTCTTTACCATGTTCCATAATGATTTTGGATTTTTGCAGTAGAATATCGATGTCTTCCTTAACCTGAGATAGCACATATTCCAACAATTCCTTAGCTCTGACTGCATCCTTTCCAACTGAAAGGATCTCTTTGATGGCATTGTCTCTTTTTACTTGCACATCTTTCAACCAGTATGTTGCAGTTTGAGCAGAGGCCTTCATCCTTTCAATCTCAGAAATAGTTTCTTTGGGCAAGAAACCAAGAGTGGCAGAGGAAGATGGGTGAAGAGATTGCAGAGGTTTCATTACATCCTCCAAGCATTTCCTAAGCCTCTCATTTTCCTTTCTCATCTCATGCTTGGTCTGAGTCTCTTTCCTTAATCTGCCAATTATCACAGCACTGGACCCTTCATACTCCTCTATATCTTGCTCCATAGATGCTGGTCCAAGGTTAAAAGTTTGTACATTATAATCCTCACCAGTGACCTCTTCTCTAGTCTTTTCTGCAGCAGGGGTGGCAATGTGGATAACTCTGTTGTTTGCTTCATCCCTTTCTATCCTAGAAACTACCTTGGCCACCTTTTTCTTCTTACCTTTACTGATCTTAGATAGCATCTCATCCCAATCCAAAGGAGTGTCCTCAACAACGACCTGTTTCTTCCTTGTGATCTCCTTTTCCAACCAATCCGAGACAGCGGGTGCCACCTGGATTTCATCCGTTGTTGCCTCTTCATGTTGTTCTGTTGTTTTATCTTCCTCCTTTTCAGGGAGCTGTTCACCTTTGCTGCTTGCCGGAGAGTCTTCATATTGTACCAATGGAGAAGGATGTTTTTCTTTTTCTTCAACTTCAAGTTCAGTAGCCCTACCAAAGAGTTCTCCTTCCTTGAATGGCTCTACTTCTCCACTAGTCTCATGTTCCTCCAGAATTTCTTGCTCAGGCACGCTTGGTGGAGGAGAAGCAGCCTTAGGTGGCTCCACAGCTGGTGTCTTTGGGGAAGGGTCCATCTTTTGTAAAACCTCCTTAGGAGAGGGAGTCCTTGATCTCCTCATATAAACTTTAGTCTTCTCCCCTGAACTCTCCACATCAACAATAGGAGTCTCATCCTTGGCAGTATCCTGACCCTTCTTCTTTGAAGCCCTAGTTGTTCTTGTCTTCTTTGGCGGTGGAGGAGCATCCTCTTCTTCCACTTTTTCAAACTCTTCCTCATCAGAGGATCTGCCTATCTTCAAAGCTCTACTTCTTTTCTTTCCTTTTGGCTTTCTTTTTGGCTCTGGCTCACTTTCTTTAGGGCCTCTAATTTTTATTTTGAAGGGTGAGCTCTTTTTAGTTTTCCCTTTGGGGTCATCTTCCCCGGATTCCTCTGAAGTAGACATTGGATTAAGGTTTCCCATCAAATTGAAGGTACAGGGTACCTTTTCACTCTCTAGCTCCCAAACCTTATGTTTTAGCCATGAAGTAGTAAATTTCATGATAGGAGCCATTAGGTCTTCCAACTCAGTGACCTCATCATCATTCCAGCTTATCTCCCCAATTGATATGTCCTTAACGGACTCATACGCATGGTCTTGCACCAAGTTTTCGTCATCTTCCAGTTGGACAGGGATTAACTTGACATTGT
Source organism: Sequoia sempervirens (assembly GCA_007258455.2). Lineage (NCBI taxonomy): Eukaryota > Viridiplantae > Streptophyta > Pinopsida > Cupressales > Cupressaceae > Sequoia > Sequoia sempervirens. The sequence continues at coordinate 14,906 of VDFB02021364.1, read as the reverse complement.
ATTGCCTAATCACATCAACAGGAAGCCTAGAGTACCTTTTCTTCCTTGCCTCAAAATCATCTTTGATGTTGGCCCAATAGTCTTCTAGGTCATCCTTATGACGGTACTCCTTGGTAGCCTTCTTCTGTGCTTCCCTGGTGATATCAAAATTTGTCCTTTTGGAGTGGAAGGAGAAACCATGAGCTGCCAATTCATCCCCTGCTGCGTGTGGTGATTGAATGGAAGGGCACACCTCTGCTACGCCAATTCCAAGAGGGAAATCTCCACCAAAACCTATTTTATGCTTCTCCTTTTTGATAATTGTATCAAATTCACATATCTATCTAACGATTTCCAATAACACAATGTGATCGGTAGGGTACCTAGGTAACCTGTAGGGAGCAGCCAGGCATCCATCAATCCTGATGTAAGAGAAGGTGGGAAATTGAATGAACCAGGCCCCATATCTCTTTATCAACTCCTTTGCTCCATCTGACAATCTCACATGCTCAACATTTTGAAGCATCCTAGTGATGTGCATCGTGAATGCATCATTGGCCGTTCTATAATCCTGGTGTCCTAGGTGCAATTCCGGGTAAATCTCATAGACTATGTCCTGTCCAAATGTCCCCCGTGGATTCAAACCCCTGTATGGGTAGAATCTTGGGTAGAATCTTGCCAACACATACATCACATAAGAGGACATGGTGAACCTCTTGGTTTCTAGGACGTCCCTCAGCTGTTTGTCAATCATAGTGCTAATAATTCCTTCCCAATGATAGTTGGTTCCTTGTTCAATCTTGTTTATCACATGAACCATCCAACTCTCTAGTACAACGACACTCTTCAAACCTGCCACTCTACTCAAAAATGTGATAGCATCATAAATATCTGACCTGAATTTAATCTTGTGCAATTGCTTGGGCAATTTAGAGTAATGTGACTTTGGCTTTTCTAACCAAGAATTAATCATCTTTTGAGCTTTGGTTGGCTCATTCTCATAATATGTTCTGGCCAGGTCCATGTTCAAAGTGCACACAAAAGGAAAATCCGGCATGTCAAAAGCCTGGGCAATAGAAACAGGACTAAAATTGGCCAAGACCCTTCTTTCAGTGCTGACAACCCTTTGGGTGTCGAAGTCATACTGCTGGGCACACTCAAGTATCAGCTCATAGCGTTGGATTGCAGGAGGGAACCCTGCCACATGCACCAATCCGGACTTCATCATTCCCTGTCTCAAGACCGAAAGATCCTTTTGAGCTATTCTCTCTTTGAACTCCTCGTATCGCCATGCTCCAACATTAGTGTCTGAGACCTTAGACCACACCGAAGATATCTTGCTTTCCGGTAGCTAACTCTTAGTACCCAATCTTAATCTTTCTGTTTCTAAAATTGAGGATCCCTCCGTGTCACCCTTAGATTTTCCTGCAACGACCTTGCTTGATTCAGCCTGCATCCACAAAAGAATGCCATGAGTGTCCAATTATCACACATATTCCAGTCAAGGATTAGCATACTGTCATATAAAGCAGTTAAGAACTATCACAAATCGCCAATCTTTGAAAATCTGAAAAAATAAGGTACTCTGGGAAAACAAGGTAAGCCGGGAAAATCCGGTCAGGGCAGAATTCAGAGAAATCCGACCCAGACGGATTCTTGCTGCCAAAACATCATTCACAAAAATAAATCGTTAGTATGGACAAAAGATTATGAGATTATCATGGAATTCATTGATTAGCAACAAGAAATCAGTATTTAGCATTTACTCCATTAATCCTAGCCTCGAGAAATCGGAAGAAATGACACTAGGCAGGGAAACCGGAAAAGTCCGGATAGGACGGATTTTTGCGGACAGTTTGAAGTTCCGGAATTTGCCATACTTCACAGAATTGGCCGAAACTGGGAAAATTCGGGTGCACAGAAATTTCGCGGACACCTCAGGAACCCGACGAAAGACAACACGCGAACCAGCGATTGGATGAACATGTAAAACCTTGCTAATTGGGATTCAAATGACTTCAAAATCGACGCCAACCAACAAGATTCAGAATGTGCTTGAACTTAAATTTCAAAAGACTTCAAATGTCTAAACTTCAGGGCAAAACAGCGATGCCCTAATTTCGATGAATAAACCTCCCGCCATGAAAACCAGGGTTATTTCGGGGCTTGGAATACTACCCGTAAGGGTGAATCTAAAGCACTCCTGAGCTTCACAAGGTAGGGGCTAGTCTAATATAGGCGCAAGATTGACAACTCATGGCGAATTCATTTTTCTGGGTTGAGCACCGAAAAAACCCTAACCTTGCACAATATGGCAAATTACGCACTTAGAGGGCAAAAAATCTGACCCAGAACACCATCCAAACGGATGCACCCGTCATCTAATGGATAAATACAAGCACACAAGGCACGAGTGATGAGGTTTCACGAAAAGATGGGTCAAACCCCAATTCGATAAAAACAAAATCGTGACCAAGCATAAGCTGACCCTTAAAAGAGCAAATCCAATAAAACCAAAGGTCCAAAAGACATCCCAAAAGAGGGTCCCTACTCCAAGTGGGGCGTGTGTGCAAAACTGCACAACAGGTAAGCATTTTTTCAATTTGTGAACTAACAACCTATAAGGAGGTGATATGTTATGATATGTTTTTGAAAAACTAAAATTGCAATTCATTATGAATATTTATGATCTCTCTATTATTCTATAAAAATGGAGTGATAAATGAATAGATTGATTTTATTTTAAAATGGAGAAATCATATTTTATTTTGAAGTTTGAGGGTCATGAATTTCATACATGGCAAGTCAAAGTGCAACTGGTAAGAAAAATAACTTTGGGAGATTGTTAATGGAATTATTAAAAAACCATAAGATGTAGATGAATTATTAAAATGGACAACAAAAGATCGTAAAGCTACAACAATTATTCGTCTTGGATTATCTAATACATATTTACATCATATTGATTTGACAAAAACCTCAAACCAAATATGGGAAAGTCTTAATTTTTTATTTGGTTCATTGGCTTCAAGTGCTAAAATGGGAATGAAGCAAAAAAAATTGGTTTGAAAATGAATGAGGGTCATAGTGTTGTTCAACATATTAGTACATTTCGTTCTCTTCTTAATCAACTTGCTGGAATAAATTGTACAGTTGATAATGATAATGCCAAAGCTATTTTATTAAATAGTATGCCCTCAAGTTTTGACAATGTTGTGTTTACTTTAAGCAAATTGAATCCAAGCCCGAGCTTAGAGAATGTGATATCTTATTTGATTGATGAAGAGAAAAGGGTCTCTAAAACTCACTCGACTGTTGTTGAATATGCTTACTTTATCAAAGGGAAAACTAATGCTTCAACAAGAAAGAATAAATTCAAATGCTTTTATTGTAACCAAAGAGGACACATTATAGTAAATTTCATTCAATGTGCTAAAGATCTTATTGATGGCAATTTAAAAATAGATAATGCTTTAATTGCCACTGAGGAAGAGGGAGAAATATGTAATATGGCATTGTGTGATCAAGACAATGAAGAAATATATGTTCTCTAAGAATTAAATAGGGATCATATTGGAGGTTGGAGGAAACGGAGGCAGGAAGACAACTGTCATCCCAAGTTAGCTTCTTGCTCAGGGATAATATTTTGCAAAAAAAAAAATCATATGAGTCCTTTCAGGGGCAAGATGGGGCATGCAGTATTTTGTTGGTCTATGGATGATTGAGTATGTCTCAATCCATAATTTTGTAGGTGTGTTACTGTGGATAATGAAGTTAGTCTCAATTCACAGTTGGTTGGTAATCTAGACATTTATTTAGACATGAGGATTTTGGATTGATGTTGATGTAGAGTTAGTAATCCATACATTTATCCAAACATGAGAAGTTTGGATTGATGTTGATGAAGGGTTGGTAATCCAAACATTTATTCAGACAAGAGGAGTTTGGATCAATGTTGATGAAGAGTTGGTAATAGAACATTTACCCAGACATGAGGAGTTTGGGTTGATGCTCAAGACAGTGCCAGTTGATGCTACTACAAAATTTTGGTTTTCATTTTTAAATTTTGTTTTTGTTATGTAAACTTTAAGGGGGGGTTGTTGGAAATTAAAGTTTACATATAGTAAATTGGTTTTCATTTTTACATTTTCTTTTTTATTATGTAAACTTTAAGGGGGGTTGTTGGAAATTAAAGTTTACATAATTTAGTAAATTTAAAGTTTACATATAGTAAATTAGTTATTAGGTTAGTAATAAATAAATTAATTGTTAGTTTTGGGAAGTTATTCCTATAAGGGAATTTGGGTGGTTATTCACAAGAATGTAATTCACAAAAATGCAATGCATATTGTAATGAATCCCAAATGAATATAATGAAATACTTTTTGTTTGCAATGTAAATCATTTTCTTTTTTATTTGTTTACATATAGTAAATTAGTTATTAGGTTAGTAATAAATAAATTAATTGTTAGTTTTGGGAAGTTATTCTCATAAGGGAATTGGGTCATTATTCACGAGAATGTAATTAACGGAAACACAATGCTTTTAAAAGCATTTGCAATGCACATTGTAATGAATCCCAAATGAATATAATGAAATCCTTCTTTTTGTTTGCAATGCAAATCATTTACTCTGTATTTTTACTGCTCTACACCACCTTACCCTTGAATATCAATGGTGTGTGGAATTCTATGCAATTATGAGGAAATCACCCACAAAATCCATTGAAAGAGAAGCCTAGAGATGGCATGTCAATTATTAGGCTCTGCAACAATAAATATGGTATGCCATTTCAATTATTAGGATCTACAACAATAAATATGGTATGGGTTGACTATTGATTTTCACCTATGAATTCATGTCAACTACATAAAAAATGATTGCTAGATGTCATTCCATTAAATGTGATAGCTGGGAGAACCCTCTAATGAGCTTGAAATATGCTCATAATTTGAATATTATAATGTATCTTTAATACCCTCACTCTTATTGCTAATGGTTGTTTTAACTCTTTGATTAAAGACTTTTTATTTAAAATCGGGTAGAATCCTATAGCCACACAATCCTATATTCCTGCAACTTAATATCCCTATGTGTCTATATTAATTACCCTGTTTGACCTCTCAAATGACTGATATAATGCATGTGGTTTTTGGATAATGAAATAGATTTAATGTGTGATTAATTAATATATCGTGTTGTTTTCCATGCATGCTTTCTTTTCACTTATGTCGCCTTGTGCATCGCAGGTTGTTGAAGGAAGCATGAACAAGTCAAGCGCAGTGGATCTCGGCCCTGCAGTAAAGTCCATTTCCAACATGGCGTCGAGGAAGTTCCAGCGAAGACTCTCTAACCGGTTCGTTGGGAAGAAATCTAAATGATCATTAATCTAGGAAGAGTGGAATGCTAAATTCTCTCATAATCGTGTTGAACAGTTATGCCTTCGTGAGAAATTTGTTCCTCGATTTCAGGATGTATTCATGTCCACGTCTTTCTTTGTTAGAGTTAGGTAGTTAGTTGCTTTTCAAATATAAATAAGTGTTCCTCCTGCGCGAGTGAACAATAGAGTGTGTGTAAGAATTAGTATTATAATAAGAAACAGTGTTTTGTTAGTTTTCTTATAGGCAGAATAATCAATGTATGTAATTCCCAGTCTATGAATAAAAGCTGATGAAGTTTTGAGTTCAATTCTTGCATAAACTAGTTGATGCTTGCTAAGGGGGCCCACTTAGTGAGTATATGTAGTTAGTTGTTTATTTCCTGTTGATTATAAGTTAGATTTCATTATTAAAAGTTTTAGCGCAAACTCAATCTTATATTGTTCCTGCCGCATTGGGAATCCATCCCTGTATTTGTTCCTGCAGCATAAGACCAGTTTATAGTTTGTCCCATAGTAATAGCTGACAAGATTTCTGCTTAAGAAGACTTTACATTACATTCTTGCAGCATAGGTAGAATTCATTTCAAGCATTTATTTCTGGTAAATCGTGACTGAAACTAGTTCTTAGTGCACATACAATGCCGCTCCATTTCAAGTATATGTTTCCTGGTTTGACAAAGTAAATGAATGACCATAAGAAGATGTTAGTCACCTGTTGGAATGTCCAATTCCCAGATTAGGATTTGCCATGACTTTATATCCTTTTGTGGAGTCGACCATTTTTGGTGCCGTTGTCGGGGATGGTGTCAAGCTAAGAACCTATTATAGTCATTGTTAGCAGTAGTTTAGTGTGTTTATTCAAGCATTTTCAAATTTCCTTCAATATACAGTTAATACCATTGCATGCATAGAAGAAGAGACACTCTGGGAAGATTCTTCCCTAACCTTCCATTCATTGATAACAATTTTGAACTAGCTTATAATCTATTTGAGGAAGGAGGAGACCAAGATATCAATCCATTTGCTAAAAACATGTTTGTTGAATTTCCATTTGCTCCATCTGACAAAGAACCTAAAGAAAATCCATTTGCTTTGATACTTAATCAAGAAAATATGGCACGTAATCCATCTAATCAACCTCCAGCTTTTGAATTCCCTGTCATTGCTCAGAAAAATAATGATAACCTTAAAAATATTCCTTCTTCATTACTTCCCAAGTTATATGGACTAGTTACAGAGGACCTAGACACCTTCTTGTTTGAGTTTGACATTCTCTGTCGCAGCTATGACTACACTTCAGACACTCACAAGTTGAAGTTGTTTCCAGCTACTTTAAAGGAGGGAGCTCTTTGATGGTTTATGAGTTTGGGAAGAGATGTTGTTGATAGTTGGGCAATCATGCAAAAAAAATTCTTGAGAAATACAAGGAATATTGTAAGAGTGGTAGTAGGGGTGATGATATATTTAGAATTCAACAAAAGGAGGATGAAAGCCTAGAAGACTATATCTCAAGATTCTTGTTTTCCCTGAAAAAGAATTTAGACCATACTCTCAATGAAGAATCTCAAAAACTACTTTTTCTAAGGGGAATCAATGACACCTGTATAGATGCCTTGGATCTGATGGCAGGAGGAGATATAACCCAAGTGCCTTGGGATGATATCAAGAATATATGCCACAACTACTCTCGAGCAATTGTCAAGAAGGGTTGAGGTCATCAAGCCACAGTGGGAAAATCTTCAACTAATGGAGTTTCATGGATGGAGATCACAAATTTGTTTGATTTCAAGCAGGATATCATAAATAACATGGCTACACAGTTGGATACCATGCAAGTTCGAAAGAAACATGAGGAAGTTGAAGCAATCTTGGTTGAGTTATGTCCACATTGTAGACAGAAGAAATGTGACTGCAGATGCAAGATGGTGGCTAACCTGGAGGCTAAGCAATTACCTATTGATTTTAAGATGGTGGAGGGTGATGATGACCAAGTATTCTTCTTTGCACAAAGGCGACCATGGGCTCAAAGACAAGGTATGCCTCAAGACCCTTTAACTTTTGGTAATCCTTACTATAATTAAAATAACCAATGGCAACCTACATATGGCCCATCACCACCTTGAAATACTTCTCAACCACACTGACCTAACTATTAGAGTCCTCAATGGAAATTTCCTCAAGGAGGTTGGCAGTAGCCACAAGGACAATGGAATCTGTGCCCCAAGGTAATTGGCAACTGAATCCTCAATGGAGAGGTCCTTAGCAATAGCATAACCAATCCCCTAGATCCCTGTAGCCTCAACAGCCACAATCTCTGGCCCTTATGCCACCTCCTGCAGCACCTGCAACGAATACTAGCCCTCCAAAACAAACCCCTATAGCTCAACCATTGCCAAATCCTAATAATAAGCAGCAACAACAGCAGCCTATGTATTGTGCAGAAGCTAATCAGTATCCAGCTTATGCCCTGAATATTCATGATATCCATCTCAGATCTGGAACCACTCTCCCTACTCCACAACCACCTGTAATTATAGAGATTCCAAACTCTGCCTCTGAACAACCTATTGATCCTGCAAAAAATATACCTGTATCAGATACTGTCTCTAAGGAGCCTATCCTACAGCATCAGGCCAAACTGCCTTTTCCTCAGAGATTGCAAATTACTACATCCAAGTCTATGGAAGAGCCTACCTTTGATATTTTGGATCAACTAAAGAATGTGCACATTCAAATTCCTCTTTTACAAGCCATTAAAGATATCCCAATTTATGGAAAAGCCATTAAGGAGGCATGTTTAAAGAAACTAGGAAGAAAGAAAAAGGATCCCCAAACTATCCATGTTCTAGGAAAGTTAGCAGATATTATGTCAGGGAAGATAGTTATTCCAAAATATACTGACCCTGAGAGTCATGTGGTAAAAATAAATATTAGTGGTCAAATAGTAAAAAATGTTTTGATTGACCTTGGTGTAGCCATCAATGTAATGGCCAAGCATACTATGGAGTCTTTGAATATCCTAACCATTCGGTCTACACCTACCGTCTTGCAGCTTGCTAATAGTTCCACAGTAACACCTGATGGAGTGGTGGAAGATGTCATTGTCATCCTTGAATCTTGGGAATACCCAATAGATTTCACCATATTGTCCACTAAGGCAACTTTGGGAGGATATCCTATCATCCTAGGTAGACCATGGTTAGCTATAGTTGATGCTCTAATAGGATGTCATTCAGGAGACATGACAACTTTTTATGGTCAGTCAAGAAAGAAGTTGGTTTTATACCCACCTGCCCAGCCTCAGCCAGACTTGTCTCAACCAATTTGGCCAGATTTAGGAGAGGAAACTAAAGAAGTCCATTCCTTGGCTCAACTAATGATGTTGCAACCTAATCCGTTTTCCCATTTCAAAATGAGGATGGCCTGCTTTTACAAATTTTGCAGTCCAACCCTGATTTGAGTAGCCCATTTGTTTCAGATAATTGTCCTCAGCAGTGTTTCCTGCAACAACTAAATCCTCAGAGCCTGACATCTAAATTTCCTGCAATCTATCACAATTTTTTTCCACATGACATAAAGACACCACCTTTATCAGCAACCTCCATGAATGATCTTACCAAGCAGGTAGAAGTGTCTCCAGGCTGCTGTTTAAACATAAATAATAAGTTGTCTCAATCTCAACAAACTACCCTGGTCACAATGCTGCAAGATCAACACAGATCCTTTGCATGGGACTATGGGTATATGAAGGGACTAGATCCTCAACTCTGTACTCGTAGGATCTACATTAAGGAAGATTGTTCACCTATTAGGCAGCCTCAAAAAAGGATAAATTCAACACTCAGGGAAATAGTTAAAAATGAGCTCCAAAAATTGTTTGATGTTGGTTTTATCTACCCCATTTCAAACAGTCAATGGGTATCCCCATTGGTGATTATTCCTAAAAAAGGTAGAAAATAGAGAGTTTGTGTAGACTACAGGGAGTTGAACAAAGCAACAAAAAAGGATCACTTTCTACTGCTATTTGTTGACCAAGTGCTAGACACATTGTCTGGTAAAAAGTATTTCTCCTTTTTGGATGGATATAGTGGGTATAATCAAATTGGAATTGCCCCTGAGGATCAAGATAAAGCAACTTTTACCAGTCCATGGGAAACTTTTTCCTATTTTGTCTTACCTTTTGGCCTGTGTAATGCACCTGCAACGTTTCAAAGGGCAGTGATCAGTATTTTTGCTGACATTTCTCATGATTCTATGGAAATTTACATGGATGACTTCGCCACTTATGGAGTTGCTTATGAAGAAGCATTAGAAAATTTGGAAAAGGTGGTGAAAAGATGTTAGGAGCATAATTTGTCCTTGAATAGTGAAAAGTGCTTTATGATGATGCAAGAGGGAATTTTTTTAGGCCATCATATCGCTCAGGAAGGAATTCAGGTTGATCCTTCAAAAATAGAAGTCATTCTAAATTTACAAACACTTATGAAAAAAAAGGGTGTTAGAAGCTTCCTAGGACATGCTAGATATTATAGAAGATTTATCAAAGATTTCAGCAAAATAGCTAGTCCATTATATGCCTTATTAACTAAGGATTTTGAATTTAACTGCGTTGAGGTTTGTGACAAATCTTTCCTGCAACTTAAGAACTTACTTAGGCACCTGTTCTTCAAGGACCGAAATGGAGTCTTCCCTTTCATATACATACAGATGCTTCTGATTATGCCATAGAGGCAGTTTTAGGACAAAAAGATAATTTCATAGGGCATGCTATATATTTCATTAGCAAAAACCTTCAAGGCCTTGAATTAAACTATAATGTCACAAAAAAAGAATTGCTAGTAGTTGTGTATGCCCTGAACAAGTTTTGACATTATGTCACGAGTTACCAAATATTTGTCCATACAGATCATGAAGCAATAAGGTACCTCATGAATAAGCTTGCCATATTTGGAAAATTAGCAAGATGGCTCCTATTGTTGCAGGAATTTTACATCACAGTTATTGATAAGCCAGGTCGGGCTAATATGGTGGTTGATTTCTTGTCAAGGTTTCAAACAACTACACCTACCACTCCTGAGGTAATTGATGATAGCTTTCCTGATGAACATCTGTTTTCTATTGCTGTTCAAACCCCATGGTATGCAGATATTGCAAATTATCTAGCAGCCAATAAGATCCCAACCCACTTCTCACCAAAGGAAAGACAATTGTTGGTGGAGAAAAGTTTTAACTTTTCATGGATTGCAAACTATTTATTTTACACAAGACCTGATCAAGTCATGAGAAAATGTGTTAGGGAAGATGAGACCTATGAAATTTTGCATGCCTGTCATGATGAGCCATGTGGTGGGCACTTTGCAGCCAAGAGAACATCTATGAAAGTATTGACTACAGGATACTATTGGCCCACACTACATAAAGATGCAGCAGCCTACACCAAAAAATGTGACAGATGTCAACACATGGGGAGACCAACAAGGTCTGATGAAATGCCCCTATATCCTCAAGTGGTAGTCAATCCCTTTGACAAGTGGGGCATGGATTTTTTTGGGCCTATTGATCCTCCATCCAATGGGAAATCATATATTTTGGTTTGTACTGATTACGTAACCAAGTGGGTGGAAGTGAAAGCAATGACACATGTCTATGACAATAAGGTTGTTGAGTTCCTGTATGAGCAGATTTTTACTCAGTTTGGAGTCCCAAGGGAACTTGTTATTGATCAAAGAGCTCAGTTTACATCCAACTTAATCACTGCATTAATGAATGATTACAAGATTAGGCACAAAAATTCTAGCCCCTACCACCCTCAAGCCAATGGTTAGGCAGAGGTTACCAACAGAGAAATTGAGGCAATCCTTACTAAGACAGTACAATTACATAAGAAGGATTGGAGCAGCCACCTTCCTGAAGCAGTCTGGGCCTATAGGACAACATGGAAAACAACTACAGGGTTCACTCCTTTTGAGTTACTCTATGGAAAAACTGCCATGTTGCTAATAGAGTTTGAGCATAAAACCTTAAGGACTATTCTCCAGCTTAACATTGATATTGCAAAAGCCCAAAAGGAATGCCTCCTTGAATACATTGGATGAGATAAGGAAAGCTGAGTTTGAGCATAAAACCTTAAGGACTATTCTCCAGCTTAACATTGATATTGCAAAAGCCCAAAAGGAATGCCTCCTGCAGCTGAATACATTGGATGAGATAAGGAAAGCTGCCCTACAGCATACCAAAACTATTCAACAGCAACGGAAAAAATGGCATGACCATCATATCATAACTAAGCATTTCTCTATCAGTGATTGGGCGTTGATTTATGACTCTAGGTACAAGGAAAGTCAAGGTAAACTCACCATACGATGGCTTGGTCCATATGAAATAGAAACTGTATTTGATAATGGTTCAGTTTAATCAGTTACAATAGACCTTGTCTGATTCAAGCTACTGGTTAATGGACATCATCTTAGGTTGTATCATAAGCCAACGTCTAAAGAAGAATTTATGAAGCAGTTTGTTTTAGATACGGCCACTGATCTTCCTGCAGCAAAAGGCTTCGGTCTTTCTCCTATAGCTTTACTTTAAAATTCTATAATGCATGCTCATAATAAAGGTTTCCTTTTTAAGGAAGCTATTTTCTTCATTTGTCATCCATCACCACCATTCATTTCCTCTTCTTCCACATCACCCATCCATGTCATCCAGCTGTACCACCCTCATTTATGATTTCAACTTCCAGTCGTCATTTCATGCTAAAGCTGTGATCTTTCCTAGCATGTACGAGCATTTATTACAAGGTACACGATATCTTTTATTGTCACATTGTTTATTTATTTCATTTATTCATTAATTGCAATGCACCTATCAGTCATCATTGCCTGTTTGTCGCCTATCCTTTCACACATGTGTGGACACATGTCAAATTTTAAGTAGGGAGCGAGGATAATCCATTTGTACTTTTTCTTATGCCACTGTCACAACTGCCAAGATCTCTTTCTTTATTTTCTTGTACTTACCAAAAATGATTGCGTGTTTCCATTCTAAACAACAATTAACTGCTTGATCTGAATAGTTGTTAACAATCATTTCATGCAATTATATTTTGCGTCCTTCTTGGAAAAGAAAAGAAAAGTGATGGCAAGGCAGAAAGAAGTCTTTCAGAAGAAGTTTTTTAAAATTTCAGAAGAAGTTCAAATTTCAGGAATCTTAGCAGGATAACTTGTCAATATGGGTGGCCAGTTAGTAAGACATGATCCTGCAACTCATGAACCCTTGACGCATAATCCTCAAACGGTTCAGGCATTCAGTAATTGCGGTTGGCTGAATTATATTCTGAGGATAGATTCCTTTAATGAGAAAGCTGCAAGTGAGTTTTTTAGAACTCTTTCAAAAGGAGAAGCTACAGTATGGGGTTTGATAGTAGCTATTACAGAAGAGCGGATTATGAAAGTAACTGGGCTTCCAACGGTAGGAGAAAATTTTCCTTCAGGAAGGGATGTTGTCTCTGCTAGGATAGAATTCACAATACCAACAGATGGGCCCTTGGAGGTTTCAAAACAAGGATGCAAACGGGTATCACTGCCTCCTCCATACCTGGAATATGCCAACTTTATAATTAGGTACTTGACCTGTGAGGGACGTTTTTCCTATTTGCATTCCTATCATTTTAAACTATTGAGTCATATGAGGCACGATTTAGCTGTTAATGTTCCAAATTTTTTATTAAACCTTTTGCAACAATGTGCCCATGAAACCCATAAGGGTAGCAACAACTCTATCACCCATCATGCCCTCATTAAATTTTTGATTGTACGTTCCTTAAGGGATGTATCACCCCTTTCTTGGTAAGAATTTGTTGCCCAGAAGGGTCTACAACTTCCAGAGCCTCCTATAGCACTCCTTGCATAGCATAAGAAAAAGAAAAGGAGATCAGAATCTACAAGTAGGGAAGCCGAGCAAGAATCATTTGCTCCTGCAACACCTAGTCTTGCAGCCTCTGCACTAGAACCCCCTACCCAAGTATGAACCAGGTCTGCTAGTAGGAAAGAAAAAGGGAAAACGAAGGTTAGAGAGTCATCTAGGGCAGAACAAACCCCATAATCTGACCCTCATATTCAAAAGAGAAAACGTTCTACTCCTGTAGCATCTTCCCCTATAGTAGTTTCACCATTATCTTCTCCTGCTGAGTCTGAATCCCCTAGGCAGGGTAGAAAGAGGAAAGCCATGAGAGAACCTCCTGTAGCTGCAACATTGCCAAAAAGAGCTTCATCAAGGAAGCAGCGTAAAGTTACCTCCACTCCCCCTCAACCTAAAATTATAGTAATTTCAGAGGAATCTGAAGAATTTATTCCTAGTGTTTCTCAGGATATATCTGAGAATGTTGAACAAAGTCCATTTGCTATTTCTAAGGAAGTGGAAACTGAGACAATGGAAGTTGAAGAAGCACAACAAGATAATAATGAAAGGGGGATGCCAAGTCTTGATGACTTGGCCGAAGCAGTTAGGAAAGTTTTAGAAGAAGCACAATCTCTTCCTACGCAGCAACAGAAAACCATCCTGCAACAAGAAGAAGAATAGCTTGGACAATCTGAAGTGTCCAATGAAACTCCATTACCCCTTGGAACTTGTAAAGCATTGGTTGTCTATAAAAGGACATTATTGATTGAATATTTGGAATATCTCAGGACTACATGGAGGCCTATCACATTCCAAACCTTGAGTTTCCACCATTTGGCTAAAACTGAAATTCAACAAAGCCTTTGGAAGGAAGAAAAGAAGAAATTGAAAAACAAAAATAGGAGATTCAAGAAATGAAAAAGAAAATGGATGAAATGATGAAGATAACTGGAAAGATTATGGAATGTAGACCACCGCCTAGGGTATATGCCATTTGTCTTAAAGAACAATTTCTTTGGTTTCAATTAATGAGAATTTCAAGAAATCTAGATCCTGTTATTCATACAGCTAAGGAATTCTATGATGCTTATCAAGTAACACCTAATTGGCTTAAAATTTTCTTATGTGAATTTTATTTGCATGGTTTGATAATTCCCTCTGAAATAGAGTGGAATCCACTTCTCTATATTGGTGATATTCATTTGAGGTCACTCATGTCTCGGGAGGCCAATGAAATTAATTATGGAAAATAATTAGAGGCTTATGAAGAGGCTGAAAGAAATGAACCTATACCACTGCGACCTGAAAGCTTAGATCCCCACACAATTTTGAGAACTTGGCTTCATGTTGTGTATGGATTTAATGATCAGACAAAAAGAATGAAAATATTTGATATAAGGAAGCAGGTATATGATGAATTCAAAGGCCAACCATATTTGTTTTGGAAGCTTGCATCTTCCAGGATTGAGACAAGATGGGAACAACTGACTGTTGGTCTAAGGAAGTCTGAGCCTCATAGCCCTCTGAATTTTAAGGAATCCATTAGAAGAACAAAGAAGTACATGGAGCTTGGTCTATAGAAAAGGTTTGAGTTATGGCTACCATTGACATTTCGTCCCCTAGTTTTGATATGGCCACTTTATCCTTATT
>VDFB02021363.1:0-21760 GCA_007258455.2 Sequoia sempervirens | reverse complement strand
AAGCATTGCAGTGAGTTGCTGAGGCTTGAAGGAATTCAAAATTTTGCTGAGGAGTGCAAGTTGCTGAAGAGGTACGCCTTGAGGTTGCTTGTGCTGAGAGTTGAAAGAGGACGCCTTAAAGTTGCTGAGGGAGGTACGCCCTTGCTGATTAGGGAAGCTGCTGAAAGCTTGTGCTGAGAGGTACGACTTTGCTAGTTTAATTTGTTGCTGAAGCTAGTTGCCAGTTGAGAAGGACGCCTTGAAGCAAAGAAGTAGTTGAGAGTTTTAAAAGTACGAACTTGCTAGTTTGCTGTTTGCTGATTGCTGATACGAAATTGAAATTGCTGATTGCTGATAGTGAAGTAGAGTCATCAAAGTCTACTTAGAAATCTGTTCTGAGTGTTGGAATTCGAACTTATTCAAGAGAAGAAGCTGAGGTTTGCAAACACGAAAGTTATTGCAGCTTCTAAAGTCGACTGCAGCCCCTATACAATGCCTTATTTTATTAAACTTAATTGCTGATGAATGTTTGTTATGTTGCAGATGGCTGAAGCAAGGACAACCGGAAAGGACAATGGTGCCTCCAGGCAAGCTGTGATCAAGAAGCTGAGCAAAACGTTCATGCCAGAATCAAAGTTCATTTCAAAGCTGGGCAAGTTGACAGACACCAACCTGGGCTCTGTCAACCTGGAGACCTTCAAGAACAGGCTGTTTGGAATTGGAAGTCATCGGGCTTCGGTCACTTCGCACAACATCGTCCGCAGTGGATTATATGCAGCTGCTGGTTTTCCGCCAGCTATACAGTGTTCGGAGCTGATAATGGAGTGCGCTAATTGCTACGAGAAGGAACATCGGTCGATCACGACACCAGATGGCCAAGTGCTTGCCAACCTTACTCCGGCAGCCATTGGTGAAGCTTTCAGGATCCCGGTGCACAGGAATATGATTTACAAGTCCAGGGAGCGAGCGGAGCGAATGTATGCTTCTGCATTCGAGAGGTGCATGGACACAATTAACACCCACTGGATGAGCACTCCCAAGCCTTCTCGCGAAGTTGCAAACGCATCATAGCTGAGGACCCAAACAAGAATACCGGGACTTTATCAAGATGTTGGTTGTGGCTGCGGTTGCCCACAGTCTTACATTTTTGAGCCTTGGATGTTTTATTACATCAACCTGGTGCTAGAAGGCAAGGATTATGTCAATTGGGCTGAGATGATAAGCGACAATATACATAAGCAGCTCCTGAGCTTGAGGAGGACTAAAACGTTTTACATGAGCTCCTACCTTATTTATATGTTGGCACGGATGACGAAGTACAGGGGGATCTCTTACAAAGAGCCTGTTGGATGCGGCTCTCATCAATTCAAGATTTATGATGCATGTCCACAGTTGCACCTGTCAAGTACAACCCACTACAAACGTGTCAACGATTCATTCACCATGTATATCACGAGGCTGCTGCAGGAGCGATTGCAACACAGAATCTCGAAGGAAGCCCAGGAGTTAATTGAGAGGTATGGGTGCTGGTTTATTCAGTTTCCGAGATTTTCATACATTAGGCTGCAAGGTTTTTCCTCATATCCATATAGGCTGCCTAAGTACCCGACAGATAGAATAATAATGCTAGAGATATCTAGACAGTTGCTTGCCTTTGATAAAATCCAAAAGAAGAAGAAGAAGGGAGGGATAGAATTTCCAATTGTGATGGGCAACTCGGATGAGGTGTGTCCTTCGATACAGGCAGCTAGAGAAGCTGAAAGTGAGCTCCAATTTTACCACTTCTCATATCATACAAGCCGACAGCACTATGACCCGCACCATAACATCAATTGGGTTTTGTCGGAGGAGTTCAAACATAAGGCCACCATTGAAGATTATTGGGCTGATGCAGTTGATGAAGTTGAAGTAAGGAAGAGAATGTTTTCTCGGTTGCCGATTACTCTGATCAGGGAGTGTGAGGTAGTTCCAGTTCCGGACCAGGTTAATGAGGATATGGATGTTGTTCATCCAGACTATGCAGCTGTTCACCCCACTCCGCCATATAGATTGGTCGAGTCCGAAAGGTTACTGGATTTAGATAATTCTCTCATCCCGCCATGACATCTCACCAAAAGCATGGGTTGACAGAGAGTTAACATTGAAAAGTAGGTCAAATTGCTTTGACTTACAATCCTGATGGGAGATCACAGGACGCCACCACAGAAGAAAGAAATGATACCCGGGTCCAAATCCGTGAAGAAGGAAATAGTTAGACAGGAGCCTATTCAGCCAGAGCCTCCACGAGTCACAGTGGCAACACCCTTGGAGACACGTTCTCCAAGCATACAGGAGGTCTCTTTGTTTGCTGATCAGAGGGTTACATTGAATCAGGTGCAGGCAGTACAGGATGATTTTCAGCCTCCACGGAGGGAGTCAGTTGGCCAGAGTGTCAACGCACCTGTTAGGATTGATCAGCAGGATGATGAGGGGACTATTACTGACCCTCAGTTTCAGCAGGAGTTAGAGGCGGCCATGAACGATGGTGATGATGATGATATAGTGTCAGGTGATACTTAGCCACTTGAGGACGATGAGCCTCGCCAGAATGAAGAAGTTGAACAGGTTAGAGAAGTTGAGGCACAGGAGCAGCAGCCCTTCTATTACGTTATGAGGTGCCCGGATTGCTCAAAAGATAGAATGAGAAGAAGCCCCAGTGAGGAGCTTGATCCAATGGCTGAAATGGAAGAATTCTGAACTGGATCGCACCTCCACCGGGTTAGAGGCAAGAAAAAATTTTCAAGATCTCCATTGGAGGAGGATGGCTCGCATTCTTCTAATGCTGTTGTCCCACGTTGAGTGTGACCTAATGAAGCAGCTCGAGAATTATGGCTCACTGATTTGGGACTTCCCATCGGTGCTCAGATTGTTGAGGAGTGATAACCTTCCTCGGGCCTCAAGGATAGGTTGTTCAAGAAAGAGGGAAAAATACAAAGGTTGAAACGAGAACACAAGGCCTTGATTGATATGTTCAGCGCTTGTCTCTTGCTCGGTGCGGATAAAATGCGATGGAGCCTCCAAAGCAGATATTCCTAGAGAGTCGAATGCTTAGTAGGAGTTGGGAATGGCACAAGAGGCGTATAAATGGGTCACAGAGTCTTCGTGGTCAGACAGAAGTTTATGGAGGACCTTGCCTTCTCGCCAGGCCCCACTATTTGACACGGATGGATGCGGTGGATCGCTTACGCATGCCCCATCTATCGTGGTGGAGTAGGGCGATCCGTTCCTGAGGTGTTGAGGCATGTGCCATTGCAGCTGTCGATTGATGGAGGGTCATTCGTATTAACACCGCCATGCGATTTCTCTATGGGTATTCTTCGGCTACCACAGGGCGTGGCTTCTTCGATGCAGCACAGGCAGATTCAGCCAAGGTACACAGGGCTATGGCCAACATCATAGATGGAGTTCAGAACACCTTTGAGGCCATATTTGCTAGGCGGCTGAATCCAGATGAGATAAGTTTTGATAATTTGAGGGGTTTGCTGGTGCCTTTCTTCGCAGACGTTAAGACCTTTGTACAGGATGGCTTTGAAAATACTGCTACTTTCTCCACTTTGATCCAGAACACGCAGGACTCCTTGGCTGCTTGGAGAAAGTCTTGTACAAGGCACGAGCATTCAGTCACGGTGTTAGAGTTTCAGTTAGATTGTGTTCCACCGATTTCAGCTCAGGAGGTTGAGGCCGTACTTAGCAGATTTGTTGAGTTGGCAGTCAGAGAGAAGGCAAGTGGGAACATTACCTCATCGACGGAGGATCTCTTAAAAGATCGAATATGGAGCAGGTTCTATTACCTTTTTCATTTTGGGAGTGAGTGGGAACCTTGATTCATTTAATGTACCCACTCTATTCTCGGGCAAGTAGTTAGGGCTGAGGTGGCACGATTTTGGCCACTCTATTGATTGTAACCCTAGCCGTCTTTTGGGACTTGGCTAGCTATAAAAGGGGGAGTCCCCCTCATTTGTAATTCATTAGAATTAGACATTGGAATAGTAGACAGTATACATTGGGAGAGCATTAGCATTAGAGCTAGATAGTGTAGCATTGTAGAGCATTTTGCATAATTTGGAGAAGAAAGAAAGTTTTCCCTTTGAAAACTTTTGGGAGATTGTTGTGTAACACTTTTCATGATAATAGATCTTTTCATTGATGATGGAATTCGTCTTGTCATGAACTGCTAGCAAGGTCCCTTCTTCCTTTCGTATCCAAGTAGCTTAATTTCATGCAAGTAGCTTACTTTGGTGTGTGGTGTTTTATTGAGATAGCTTCGCTGATTCCATATCACTAGTGTTTGTTGGATGACAAGTTCGCCTTTGTGTGGTCGAATGGAGGTTATTTTGTGTTTAACTTCAATGATTTATATGCTTATATGCGTTGTGATGGTGTATGCATGTTAAGTCATAATTTGAACATCTTTTGCTATTTCCCTTGAAGATTGCACCGATTTTACTGAAGCTGTCCGACGTGAGGCTAGGTGAAATCTGGTTGAAGTCTATTGAAACGAAGCCCCACATATCCTGCATTTAGAATAGAATAAGTTTCTTAGGCCTTGCACCCCTTTTTACTTTCCGTACATTTCTGATTAGCTTTAGGAAAACGAGCTATATTGCCAAGTCATACACGTAAGAATCCCCTTCAAAATCATACATTAGCTGCTAACTGCAAGAAATCTGAACAATTGTGTAAGTCCCCTCGTAAGAACACAGCAAATACACATCAACCAAAGCTGGGTCTATTCGCACTTAAGGAACCTTGGAGTTGAACGTGTGATCTATCTCGCAATCTTAGCACACGGAATACTTTGATCAAGAGAGAACAGAGTAGCCCTAAACTATTTTTGTTCTGCTGTTTGGTGCGGTCATAAAAAACACATCAACACTTAGGTCAATAAAGTGAGTTTAATTAATTAATAACTAGTAGATAATAGTGAAATTGTAATGTCCCTTACCTGTCTTGCCCTAGAATTTGCTTGTTGATTACGTTTAGGGTTTCTTTTTTCCAAATGAATGTTCTCCTAATTCAATGACCCTAGATTTGAGCCCTGTATTCACCATATTAACAACATATCTGTTAGATTAATATCTAGATATCCAAAATATCAGCATAGTCATAAAGCAATTATGAAGACATAAGAGGAGTCGCATGGGTAGATTTGCCTGAAGCTGTCCACCTAAGCCCGAGGGCACGTGTCTGATCAAGACAACCCACCCCTTGGCCCCGAGTTGAACGTCCAACTAGGACCATTCCATCCTCGGAGTGGCGTGCTTAGTGGAAACAATTGTACTCACTTTCTCTACCCATGTCATCACCGCGGAAGACACTTAACTTACTAGGGAGGGTCGACGAAGCTTATAAGTGGCCTAGGCCTACCACCCCTCCATGGCCACAGCAGATTGTTAAGTGGAACCCCCACCCCTCCATGGTCGTAGCGGATTGTTAAGTGGGGTTTTTAGGCACCACTCACGTGTAATGTCCCCTTCCAGTTGACATCTCTCATTGCTTAAGATTAGCCTATTATGTGACCCTTGTAGGCTGATAAGGTGGATAGAGGGTCTTGTTGAGGCTTGGCTTGGTTTCAGTTGGCAAAATCATTCAGTTTGGCTTTCGTTCGGGGTCGTTCGGACATCATTTGCTTGACTTACTATTTTTAGTAAGTGGAGACACTCAGCAAAGCACCCCTGCTATTTTTAGCAGTATGGTTTGGTCGTATGCGGATTCAGTCACTTATCATCTGGCTTTAGACGGTTCGTCATTTGGATCTGTTTTGAGAGAGATATTAATATTTATTTGCTAAAATAAATATTAATTAATTTTAAGCTTATATTATAAAAGTTATAATATAATTAAATATTATAACTTAAGTGACTTTATGGAAGGGGTCGACCAATATGAAGAAGTGGCCACTTTTCAATTATTATTTATAATTAAAAGTGCGTTCAAACTATGGAAAAATTAAAAGAAGAATTCAAAATTAATTTAAATGATGCTTTTTGGAGAAAATCGACCCAACTAAGGAATTAGAAGTTTCTTTGAGAGAAACTCATTTCATTATGTTATGAAAATTGATTTTGATTAATTCTTCCTTCAGAGAATGGAGCCAAGGGTTTCAGTTGTCTTTTGCATTGGAGAACGAGCCATCTTCAGTGTTTGCAATTCAGAGGCTGTGAAATACCAGCTGATTTATTGCCTGCAGTTGAATAACTTCATCCAAAGGTTATTGCAGATCTTACAGTGAGTTCATTTTATCTAGTGATTGAGCCGATTGCTTTCCAAAGAGGAATCTTTCCATACGCCATTAGTTCTCAGGTATCTGGCACACTTCGCAAAATGGTACAGATTTTATTTGCTGCTGTTTGATGGCCGTACAAATCAGCTTGAGGGCCGTACTTTTCATTCTAGCCTGGACGCCTTCCCTTTTGGCTTTTTGTCTTCACCAGCTGGGACGCCTTGCACTTTGGGTCAGTCTGCAGTGATTTTGAGGTTGGAGAAATGCCTGTTGATGTTGGCCGTATTAATTCTTCATCATTCTGGGACGGTTGCAATCAGCAAATCAGGTTTTTTTTAAATAATGCAAATTTGTTTGCCTTTTTGTCTGCATGCTAGGGTTTCAGTATTGTAATCACCGAGAAAGAATAATAAATCCATTTGCTATCGATCCAGAGATCTAAATGCTTCAGTTTTTAGCTTGTTGTATTTATTAAAGATTTTTAGAAGTATTTCTTTCAAAAAAAATCGCATTATGTCATTTATATGCAAAAACCTCAAAAAAATCAAAAACCTTCAAAACACAAAAAAACAATCAGTTTGAGTATTAGGGTTGAAGTTGAACCAGAAGGGTTCTTCACATCACCTCAAGCCTACCTCCCTAGAAAATTTGCAAACACTTGGTAGACAGTCTTTTAACAATCAGATACATTGGCATATATCATTGATTCTTAAGTCCATATCAAATCTAGAACACATATAATCATCACAATACTTATGAAGATCATGGCATTAAGAATGAAGTAATTGATACTAATATCTAGTTTATGTAATCAGTTCTGAATGAATGGAGGAATAATCATATATTAACAATATTATCAGCCTGACTATTATAACACCATGAACATGTACATGTTAAAAGGCATTTATCCATACAGAATTTCAAGATTACCATGACCTTACTTATCAGACGCTTCCCTATGTTATTTGTCTATGAGGCATGTGTACTAAAATTTCAGACCAATTGACTTGAGATAGTCTAAGGTTAGCCCTAGCATAGAGGGTAGTCCCCTCGGATCATAAAAAAAGGATCTATTATAAATCTTAAAGAGGACGCCAGGAGCCATTCAAACATCATGGGCGAATGTCTATTTCCTATGTTACCGGGTTCGCCCCTAGGAAGCCTGGGTACGATTCGGGTTCGGTCCGGGTTCAAAATTCGGGTCCGGTTCGGGTCAGATACGCCCTGGGTTCGATTTTTTGACTGTGGGTTCGACAGGGTTCGAAACCTTGACTGTGGGTTCGATCAGGGTTCGAAAACCTGACTGTGGGTTCGATCAGGGTTCGAAAACCTGACTGTGGGTTCGAAAAGTGTGAAAATTTTTGTGTGTGGAAGTCAAACGTAAGCCAATTTTGCAATTCTCAGTTCTTGCATACTCGATCTTATGGACTTATTCCTTCCTAGCACATATTATGAATATTTCTCATTTGGTGCAGAAGATAAATTCCTCATTTTTGAACCACTGATAGCAAAGAGATTCACAATAAGACTTTACTAATTTATAATTATATGACACTGTTAAGTGAATTGAACTTGTCTTTTGCTCAATAAATGAAAGGAAAAACTACTTATGACATTAGTAAATTCAATTTTTATGCATGCTATTAAAAATCCTTTTACAAATTTTTGTATGTTTCGTTGTTTGGAAAATTTGCCAAGTCTGAGTTTTTAAAACATTTTAGGTCCGTCAGATTTTGAACTATGATCTATATTCCTCCTCTCCTAGGTTCTTCACCTTATATAGGCACATGATATTTGAGCCCTTGAATGTAAATGAGGACAATTACCTGGTAGACACATCAATGGTTATAGTTACAAGGGAGATGTAGGTTTGAGATAACGCATTGAAACAAATTCCTTGCACTTCTTAAAATGAACATTTTCCAGGAAACTTTTCATGATATGTTGGGGAAGAACTTGAAATGGGTAAAATTTACTTGTGTTGACAGGACATTATAACAAAATCAGCTGCAAGCTTTGATTTTATAATGTCCTTGATAAGAAGTCTCTCTGCAAATTCTTCAGTTGGCAGAAGAAATCATTGTGCCAAAACCCCCACAGCCTCACACTCAATGAAAAAAGGGATCTCAAACTGCTAACGAGGAACAACTCATTCACTTCTAGTTCTGGGCATGAATGTTCAATGCATCCATCTTCACCATGCTGGGCAATCAGCGGACTGCTCATTTCTGTGGCCTTTTTATGATCTTTAGCATTGGAACACTACTCCATACTTCTCTTGTCTAGACTATAAAGTATAAAGGATTGAAAATTCTTAATTTGATGCAATGATAGTCCTGAGATGAGAATTTATAGAACCATGCCTATTTTGAAACTTCACATCTAATACTGCATCAACAAGAACTTACGAATTCTGTTCCAAACTTCCAAGGCAAGGACACCCAAAATATCTCTCAGATTCTTCTACTATCTGCAAGAAAAAGGTTTTGGCTCTTTCACAATGTAAATACTAAATAATTATGTAACACTGTTTTCTTGTTTGCCTTCCACACAGAAAAATGTTCACACTTTTCAGACTGATCAATGATCAATAATGGCTGATTGTAAACACTTGACACTTTTATGTTTGAACTTTAATTTATAATTTTATATCATGACATTCGAGTATCACTAATATTTTAATATTTGACTATGAAAGTGGTGGTGTATTTTTGCTATGTTATTTGACTATTAATATGGTGGTATATTCTGAACTTAATTACTGCTGCAAATATGTATATATTTCTGATTTTTATATGTTTTTGTATTACCGAACCCAAAACGAACCCAACCCCCAAAAAAAAATTTCCCGAACCGGCGAACCGGGTTCTCGAACCCAAACCCGAACCCAAAACCGAACCGGTAACTTAGTCTATTTCTGAAATTTGGATATGCTTAAGTATTAATTACTAAGTGAAAAGACTTCACCTGTGCGGCTGAGGTTATACGCTCTGCTCCTTACTTGTGGCTCTCTACGTTCCCTAATACCTTCTTTCTTCTGAAATGGCTTCCCTTCTATAAAGCTTGAAATGCTTGCTGTTGTTCCTTAATGTCAATCGATTTATTTATAGTCTTTGCATCTTCTTTCTCAATGGGTTTTTCTTTTCTCCCCATTACTCTGCCCCAGTCCTCTTAAATATACATTTTATCTTTTGCTTTCTTTTGGGAAGGGTTGCACGTCTATGCTGATCGCTTGGGTTATTCTAATGATCGCTTAACTTAAGATTTTACTCATTTGTTTAAGCACTTTATCGAACATTATACTTTTGGGCTTTAATAGACAATTAGGATTGCTGCTGCATCAGTTATAATTGACTTATTCATTGAATAGATACTCATTGATATTTTAGATGCCATATTATTATTACTTTATTTCTATATTATTAATATATTTCGTTAGGATATCAAGTTGTATAATAGTTATTTTGTTATAATTGATGACTACAAGTATAATATTATCTTGTGAATTTATGATCATGATAATATTGGATTGTTAGAATTTATCTCACTATGTATTTTATTTATTAGTATTTTCAATGTCTTATATCTCAACGTTACAATTTATTTGAGGTTACAAATTCAGGGGACATGACAGAAATGGTGCACAAATAAGCAATATGCAGATTACTCCATTGTTGAATAGCAATAAAGAACAATATAGAATATATTATTGAATTGGGATTAGAAAACTTGATTTATCACATTACATTGCAATGGCTTTTTAAAGCCTTATTTTCCTGTGAACCAACTAACCTATAGGAGTGCAACTTCCCAACTAACTATTAATTAATTATTTACTAACTATTAACTAACCTATAAATTATTTTCATTTTAATTTATTTATTATCTAATCTATGGACTATATACTAATGATGTAATACTCCAATGAATAAGGTGTTGAGGTGTCATCATCCTAAAAGGGAGGAGCATTTACCATTTTTAGATCACTTGGTGGTCACTCCCTTTAGGCTGGATTTGTTATCTCCATCCTCTCCCTCATTCTATATAAACTCAATACCTAGCTTGTATTTGCGTACTTTAGCATACATGAATGTTGATGCATGTAGTTATTCTTCTACAGCTTCTCTTTGAGTTCCTAATGTAATATTGTCATCTTGACATTTGCACATCTCTTGGAATCATGGGTCTGTTATTGTGTTATCTCATTTACAGTTTTATAGCTTATCTCTCTCATAGAAAAATCTTGGTTATTCATTTGTTTTAGATTTCTAATAGAGATTGCAAAACAGATTGGTGATAAGGTAAGGGAGCCATTGGGTGTGTCTACTTTCTATTTGTAAATATTATCTAATCTTTGATTCATGAGCCAACATCAACTTTGTTTTGCAATTTTTTATAAAGCTAATCTGAATTTTGATTAGAGAACTGGTATAACCTAGAGCTAAAATCTGAATTTTTTACTATAAGGGCTGAGAATTAATTTTTTTCCAAGAAATATATAATGTGTAGAAAACTATAATTGTGGTTCTTTATATAACTCCAAACAGCATTTTCATTGACTGGAAATCACTGAAGTTCCGAAGGACAACCTTGAAGGTAAAGCTTTATAGAGGAAAAAGGGCCTATTTTTGTTAGCACTTTCATATCAATTAAGATTGAGAGCAAAGTATCAATATTGTAAAAAAAAACATCATAACCATCAGAGACAAGGTGACCCCATAAATGGCAACAATTCTATTAACACCAAATGCCATACAAGTAGTACAGAATGTCAAACAAATATTGACTGTTGAGAACTGATGAAAGGGAACAAACTGCCTATGTTCCAACAATTACTCATGGTAAATAGGACCATCTGTTTATTAGGGATACCAAAAAGCGTAAATTTGGAATGAGAGTCCACTGACCTGAGTTGCATTCTGTGTAAGAGAATTCTCAAGAGCTGGATGCACTTAAGTTTACATATGGCTTCTTTGCTTTGCTTTCGATTGTCACAAGACACAGATATAGCTTCCTCAAATCTGCACCTATCTGAAGAACCTGTTATTCTTCTTTAGGCCCTTCTTTGCCATTCTTATCTTTATTATTATCCAATTTATTGTGGCTATGTGATGGGAAAAGATATTTTGCTGATGATTTTGTGAATCCTTTACTGTGTTGCTCATGTATTATCTTTGTCTATGTGTTACTATTTGCAAATAATATCTTTTCCTTCTATTAGAGAGTCGTTTTCCTTTTTATGATTTCAAATTCTCTTAGAATCCAAAGTCCTATGTAGCTTTCTCAGTTGACTATAAAATCTTTTATTAACAACTTGTGATATCTTTGACTTGAATCTGTTTCCATTGATGTCTTTGATATACAATTGGTTTGCAACCTCTGACTATTTATCCTATGTATATCAGCAATAGCACATTGCTATCAATTGTATGATTTTGCATGACTGAACTCCACAAATGAAATTTCTGCTTCCTTTTTTGTTTATATGACTATTGGGGATAATTGTCAAATTAGCTTAACATTTAGTATAGCATTTTACTGAATCTAAAGCTAAATTCTAAACATCTTTATTGACTAGGTCTTAAAAGATCAACCGGAGATGTCACGGTGGACCTTGAAGTATAATGCATTTGGTCAAGACTTGGAATTTTCCTGGCTTGCTCGTAATATGCAGGTGGGAAGCTTAAGCAGGAGTTCATGATTTGCTTATAGAAATCCTTTTTTTGACAATTTAAAAATAAAAATAAATTGAAGATTAAATGGATGTGAATTTCCTTCTATAGATGCAATCTTTTGTGTATAGTTATTTGTTGGTTGTTTATAGAATCTGCATTTTAATTTATGGCATATAGTTAACCAATGAACTCTGACATCTTGCAGCCAATCCATTATCAGAAAATACATTGGCGTTCTGTAGACGGTCTTCCAAATAGGTAAATTCTTGACTCACTTTGACATGAATATACCTATTTTTCATGGTAGAATTTCAGCAACAATCAGTTGCTTGGGAGTGTTTTTTTATGGTAGTACATGTCAATAAGTATGAATTATCTAGAAACTTCCAGCTATTTAAGAATTATCTCTTTACTTTATACCCCTGCATGGATATCAGACCACAAAATTAATTTTAAGGTCACAATTCCTATGATTGTGGCCCAGTCATCTTTAATGATGTTACACATAATGTACAAACAATGGCATATAATTTTAAATATGTTTTTCATAAATCATGTGTAGAAGCGGTTTTACTATAGAATGCAACCATCATAGTAGTTATATGACAAAAACAACACACAGTAGTTATTCAAGATTGCATAAAAATCTATTATGAAATAAGGAGCAAAAGCATCCTTATATAGGATTACAAATATCTTATCCATAGAGGATAAGGATGCCAAATATCTTATCCACAAAAGATAAGGATGACAAGTTGACAACTCATAGGAAAAATATCTAAAGTCAACATGACTTTATTAAAGAAGATTCCTAAAGTCTATCCTAAAAGCTAATTGACCATTACAATATAACAAAGGATAAGGATCACAACTCATAGGATAAGATTGACAACTCATAAAGCAAAAAGGTAAAGCTTATCCATAGAGGATAAGGATGACAAATATGTTATTTGTAATATGCACGTTCTGCATTGTTTGTTTGTTTGTTTGTTTTGATGTGTTTAATAAAAGAAGACGAAAATACAGGTGTTTATTTTTGCATTGAAGAGCAGAAATAAAGTAACTTACAGCAATTAAATAACTCAGAAATAAAACAATGTTCAGAAATACATATAGCAGAAATTTCCAGATTTAATTTCTGATTTGAAAATACAGTTTTTCCCAAATGTATGAGCAACCTAAATTATCAAATAACATTACATATCTATTTCAAACATACCCAAAATTTTTGATTGATTTTGATAATTTTTTGTACTTGCAACCAGCTCTTGCAAGCTCCCAGAAATGGACACCACACCTCCAGGACTGAGTATAAATGCTCACAAATGATAAAAATCTGTTCTTCAACTTTGGGCCCCCTCAACACAACAATAAATTGCTCAAAACCCTAGGTGCCTGTTGATGTGTTTTTCGTGACCGCACCAACGCAGAATAAAGTCGCCAACGGCTACCCTATTCTCTCTTGATCAAAGTATCCAGCATGCTAAGATTGCAAGAAAGTTCATGCTTTCAACTCCAAGGTTCTTTCAGTGCGAATAGGCTCAGTTGGCTCAATGTGATTTGCTGGTATTTCAAGGGGACTTACGGAATTGTTCAACTGCGGAGAAAGGAATTCAAATGCTCGAAAGGTTTGTCTATGAAGCACAGTTTCCTATTCTAACCAAAAAGTACTGAATTGAAATGGTGCAGGGTTAAGAAGACTCTAATCTACTCTAAGGCGTGGGACATGGCGATCAATTCTCACAAGCTTCAACCAAGCTCTGCTTTGCCTCGCTTCGGACAACCTCCACAGAACTGGTGCAATCTTCAAAGGAGTAGCTCAAGGTGTTCAGATCACAACTTAGCATGAAAATACCATCACAACGACGCATATAAACATACAAATCATGATCGAAGTTAAGTACATGATATTCCAGTTGACCACACAAGGCGCATTCACCATCAGCAAACACACTAGTGGTATGGATAGACGAAGTTTGCTCAAATTGAAGACCACATTCCACAATTATTATCTACTGCTTGCATGAAATGAAACTTATTCTACTTTAAGTCACTACTCGAATCAGAAGGACGAAAAAACCTTGCTAGCTACTCACAACAAAAGACGAAATTCATCATCAATGAAAATTCTTTTTATTGGGAGAGTGTTCACAACAATTTCTTACAAAGTTTTAAGGAAAATTTTCCTTCTTCTTCAACTACTCTATCAATCTATACTAAGCTACTTCTAATTTGTCTCTCTATTCTAACTTCTACTCTAATTCTCTGTCTCATGAATGTACAAATGAGGGGGACTCCCCCTTTATATAGCTGGCCAAGTCCAACGGACGACTCAGATTACAATCGGCTGGATGGCTAGGATCGTGCCACCTCAGCCCTAAACAAGATTTTCCCTAAAAACTGCCATAATGGAGAGTGGGGCAATAAATGAGCCATTAATGGCCATCATCTTCTAGAAGGTTCCAGCTTTGAAATGCGTTCACACTGCTCTGTTGTTCGCGTTCAGCCAATTCTGTTGATCGCTTGGAGGAGGGTAAAAGAGTCTCTAAGATTGCCTCCTCAGATAGTAAAATTTGATAGAATCTGGAGTTCAACTGCTCTTGATCTTCTTCTTGACGTTGTTCTTCAACTTTGCTCGAGCTTCCATTCTTTGTCACTTGAGTTATACTAAGTCTCAACACTTAGCCATTTTCTTGCAACTTTCTTCCTTCGAGGTTGAGATGTCGTCGTGGAGTACTTGCTTCATCTTCCTAAGTCATCGCCACTTGGTCTCGACGTTTCTCCTGCAAAACAAGCAAGAAGAGCATTAGAACACTTCATAATATAAATTCAACTTACCAAGATTTTCATGTTCTAACTTTCAAGCGTTCATCGTCTTTCTTAGTCAACTTCATCTTCAACGTCCTTATGCCTTAGCCAAATTTTCAACCCATCTTCCTCAAGGGCGTATCATCTTTGAGAAATTCATTTCACCAGTTGGGGCTCTGATACTCAATTTCGTTCATCTCTGACTCTGGAAGATTAGTCTCACGAAGAATTCAATCAAATTCACCTAGGCAATCAACTTAAAATTCATCCGCTGAGGCACTTTATCTTGAAAACACATTTTCTTCACATTTGCCTTAGAAAATTTTAAAATTTCCCTTAGGAAAATTCATCAACCTGGTGCCCATTTGAAATCTCCATCCTGAAGGCTTGGCGAAGCACGAAAGACTCTAAAATCCATTCCCTGTTGAAGACCTTCAATACCCAGAAGAGAATTTTCTTCAGAACGCGTCAAATCCATGGGTACCCAATGAACGGGTTCATTTAATTTTCTTGAATTTTGCACCTTAGAAAAATAATTTTCAACAAATTTATTCAAGCTCCTCATCCCTGTGAACATTTCTCGTTGCTTTGACTTGAATTTTTTATCAACTTGTGCAGCTGGCATTCCCTGACTTCATCACTGGCAATTTATCCGTGCTTCGGGAAAATTTTATCTCCTTCACGTCTGGGCATATTTTCTTAAGAAAATATTTTGTGTCTTAGATAAAATTTTAAATCATTTTGAAAATTTTGCCTTAGGAATTTTATTCGACTTCATTCAATTTGCCGTGGTGAGAAAATTTCATTAACTTCACTTAGGAAATTTCCTGAAAGCACATATCATGGAGAATATTTTATTCACCACCTAATGTCTTGGGCGCATTTGATACTAGGAAGAGAATAAAATTTCAAACGCCACCCCTGTGTCTTGGGCGCATTTAGCCCATGATGAAGGATGAGACTTATTCAAACGCCTTTGACCTTTTGACCTTAGCTTGGGCACATTTTATACTTTTCTTGCTGAAGTGAGGGCGCATTTAGTGGGGTGTGCCTTCAGTTATACCTGGGGCGCATATGAATGGGTGAACTTTCATTTTCAACGCCTTAGTCAAAAATCCTCCCCTTTCATGCTTTGGGCGCAAATTCACCCCTTGACTTCAAATTTCGAGCACTTAGAATATTTCTATCCATTAAGCTCAAGGGCGCATTTCCATGCTTGAGCTTCCAATTTATGCCTTAGGCGCAAATGACCATGTCTTCTTTTAATTTTCTTCCTTGGGCGCAAATCACAGGGGTAGTTTCCAGTTTTTAAAACATTTTCAGCCTCTAAAGCAAGGCGCACTTGGAGGGACCTGCTTTTAATTTGCCACTCTTGAAATTTTTAATCCAACTCTAGCCTGGGCACATTTGATACCTCATACTTCAAGTTTAAACACTTAGCATTTTTTAGGCAAGTCCAGGCTCATTTAGATGGGTTTGCTTTCACTTTTCAACACTTAGGAATATTTTACCCTCTCTTCAAACTAGGACGCATTTTAGCATGTGAGCTTCTACTTTGAAACACTTAGAATATTCCTTAGGCCATCTTCCCAATCTTGGGCGCATTCAAGGGTCCTTACTTTCGATTTTCATGACTTAGTCAACTTTCAAGTGAGCTCCAAGCCTAGGTGCATATGAGGGCAAGAGCTTCAAATTTTGAACCCTTTAGAACACTTTCAGCTTATCTACTTCAGCTTGGTGGGCGCATTTCAAAGGGTCAGCTTTCAATTTTTTTTCAACTCTAGGCTCAAGGGCGCAAATAGCATGGGGAGCTTTCAGTTTTAGTGCCTTAGTCAAATTTCAAGCCTCTAGCTTGAGGCGCATTTTGACCCCAGAGCTTCTAATTTTCATACTTGGGAGAATTTTTTATGCCTTCTTCCCTCAAGGGCGCATTTGGAGGCATGAGCTTTCATTTTTAACACTTAGAAACTTTTTCCATCTCCTCTCTTGAGCTGGGCGCATTTGGAGGGTCCTACTTCCAATTTTCGAAACTTAGAAAATTCTCAACCTCCTTCAAGCTGGCAAGGGCGCATATGTGATAGGGAGCTTCAAATTTGCAAAACTTAGAATATTTTCATCAACTCCTCCCTCAAGGGCGCATATGGAGGCATGAGCTTTCATTTTAACTTGCCTTAGAAGTTTTCAAGCTACCTCTTTGCACTTGGGCGCATTTCCCATGGCCTACTTCCATTTTTGCCAATACTTCGAGAATTTTCAAGGCTCTTGCCTTACTAAATTTCCTGCCTCATCTTCAGCTTTTAAAGGCGTTCTTCACTGGCTGGACTTGAAAATTTATCAATTTTAGTGAATTTTATGCTCTTTGCCTGATTTAGGGTGACTCGATCATGCTAACCCTAATTTGCTATTTTTAGAAAGTTTGTCAATTTTGCACTTCAAGCCAATTTCAAGCTCCAGAAAGGCTGGATTTTGCTTTGTTTCGAATCTCGAGATGTGGTTGAGCTGTCGGGCCCTGATATCTGCATGCACCTGCTATTTTTAGCAACTTACTAAAAATAGCAATTGCTCAGAATGCCTTCAAATTTTTCGTGCCAATTGCCTGAAGGGTATTGATCGTGACTGGACGCTACTTCTGCTTGGCTGTTGTGTTTCGCCCTTGATTTTAGGAAACCCTAATTCTTCTGCACAGGCCTGCTAAAAATAGTAAGTGCTTGATTTTCCATCCTTTGCAACTCCGTTTGCCTTGAAATTTGTGCCATGGGATCCTTGTCAACTGCTTGACTTGTTCATACTGACGCTTCACATTGACCTGCTATTTTTGGCATGCTTATGGGGGTGGCTTACTATTTATAGTAACTGCCTACTTCTGAGACTTCCACAACTCCGTTTGACCTGAAATTCGAATGACGCGCTCCTCACCACGTGACCTACCTGTTGACGCCGGCGCATGCGGCTGACTTTATATTTTTAGCATGTTTCTGAAATGACTTACTATAAATAGTAAGTACTCTGTTCGCCTTCAAATTTTGCTAGCAGATAGCTTGAGAGATGCTGATCGTGGTGGTATACATTGGTTTTCGAAAATTCTGACATTTTATGCCTCTTTTTGGGTCCTGAAGCTGGAAACCCTAATTGGTCTTGCATGCATATCAAATGATCTCCGTTTGTCCTCGTTTTTGTTGCATTGCGATCAACTCGTGATTCTGAAGAGCTGGGAGGCGGCTGCCGGGATGCATCTGCTAAAAATAGCAAGTTCCTGAAGGAGTGATTATCTCGCTTTGTATGTCATATCATCGCGAAGCTCTCGAAAAACCCATAAGGAATATGCCGACATGCAAAGGAAACCCTGACATGCAAACCCTAAAAATAGCCTCCGAAGGCTGAATTCTGAAAGTCGTTATCTCGCTTTGCATGTCACACCACCGCGAAGGTCTCGAAAAACCCAGAAGGAATATCCAGACATGCGTCGAAAA
Organism: Sequoia sempervirens; assembly: GCA_007258455.2. Taxonomy (NCBI): domain Eukaryota; kingdom Viridiplantae; phylum Streptophyta; class Pinopsida; order Cupressales; family Cupressaceae; genus Sequoia; species Sequoia sempervirens. Next base: position 3,566 of record VDFB02021363.1, on the reverse strand, counting down.
AACTCTGCATATAGACCCTGAAATCTGCTCTGGAAGCTGAACTGCTAAAAATAGTAAGTTGTCCGTTTCAGCTCAAAGTTTGCGCGCGAGCAACTTGATGTGCTCTGGACGCAGTGTGACGGTCGGAATTTCAAGAATGCTAAGAGAACACCTGTAATTGCACACTTACTAAAAATAGTAAGTACTCAGAATGTGACGAAATTTTAGTGGAAACCTACTGGAAACACACTAACAACAATGTTAGTCTCAAATTTCAAGTTATTCACTTCATTTGACTTCAAGTTGGCTTGAAAGATGGAAACCCTAATTTTTAGACTTGGCCAAAAATTCACGTTAAGGTTCAACGGCGGGCCCATCTCGAAAAGACAGACAGTAGAAAAGAGAGACAACAACAAAACGACCGAAAAGCAAAGCCAAAATTAGGGGGTCCCCATTTGCAATGGGTCGATGTGTGAAAAAGGTCACAACAGTGCCTAGCTCCTAGAGTCACACGCTCCTGTCAAGGTGATATGACTAGCTATGGAGATGGTATGACCAGCCTTTGGAAGTCAAGAAAGAAATCAATCTCTCCCAACCCTCCTCCAATCTGTCGCTATAAATTTGATATGCAATATCCTCCTCCAAATTGAAATAGAAACTCCACAAATATGCCCAGCTGTGATTTTTGTAAAGAAATCACCAAGAAATCCTCCAAATTGTGTCTTTCAACAACGTGGAGAATGTTGCCTATAAGGGGTTTCGTCCTCACAAACCAAGAGGATCCGACTCTTCCAACAAAGAAGAATATCAAATAACAAGTCAAGCACATGCAAATGAGCCTCAACTTTTCTTTTTGTATGGCTCTCAAAACTGTAATGTCCCCTTTTTAGCCCTATGCTTTTTAGTGGTTGATAACCCATTTCCAGAGTTCCATGGGCTGCTCAGAGGCATTTTTAAGGTTTCCTAAATTCTTGGAGGTTTCTTGTCTATTTTTTAGGGGTTCTTTGCAAGAGTTTTCCAGTATGATTTTTTGGTCTTTTTGGGTTTTCAGAAAGCTTTGGTGGGAAGTTACATGCATTTTAATCAGTGCCTATTTTTGGACTTACTATTTTTAGTAAGCTACAACGACTACCTAGAATGTGCCCAAATGGTGTTTGTCACTTACTATTTTTAGCAGTATGCTTGTTATACCCAAAATAATTTTTTTGGCATTCTGTATAAATTGAGCTAAATTTTGTTAAAATGCCATGTAAAGTCTGTTTTAGGTCAAACCAATCATAGAATCTTGGTGGGTTTCTGTCAAGGAACACATGTGCAAAATTCTGAAAATTTGAAAATTAGGGTTTTACGCCCCTATTTTCAAGGAAACCCCCGAAAATAGGACCTTCCCATAAATGATTGAAAATGATTTTGATAGGATTAAAAGGCTTCACGATCACATCAGTCAAGTCAGAATCATCAAAAGGCATGTTTTACTCTGGTGGGTCTATTTCTATTTTTCAGGAACAAAGTTAGGGGCTCCGCAGCCATTAATGGCAGATTGGCCAGTACCAGGTGCTGAAAGCTAAGCTTCAAAAGCTTCAACGACACAACCATGGCGGAAAAGATCTAAAATGATGCTGTTTGATGAAGGATTCGAGAAGTGAAAAAAGGTCAAAATTTGACTAACTTTCGGAGATATTCTGAAGGAGATAGTTCACATCTTTGAAAAGAGCCTTTTTCAAGCGAGAGCCCATGATCTTTTAAGGTCAAATGAAGTCACCCAGATCTTCCAAGGCATTCATTCTTGATGTTGGCTTGCTAGCGCAACAATGAAACAAATAGATAAATCATCTGAGGAATAAATCACAAGCAGCTGCTGACGAAGCAAAAAGAGGCAGTTGAGGAAATATCAGGTAACCACAGTTAATGGCGAAGTTCTAAGAAAAAAGAGCCTTTCCAAAAGAAAGGCGCCCTTCTTTTCTGAACTCCAGATGCTAATAAATGACAAAAGGCTTCCCAGGATAACCTTCTCAGCCCAAGTATATCTGACCATGGCTGCCAAGAAGCACCCAACTTATCGGCCGGGGCATTCAACGGATAATCTGGATCAAAGTAGGCAACTTTTCAGATGGAAATAATCAGGCCAAAAGGCAAAAGCGCCATTTTCAAGGAGGGGCGCCCTTAAATAAAGGAACCCTAAAATGAGATCCAGGTTTTCTGAAGTCAGTCATCTTTGGCAGAACAGAGCTGGGTACTTGATGAGATATCAAGCTAAATCATCTGACTCTCCGATCAACGAGAAATTCAGATCAAAGCACGAGAGGTCATTTCAAAAGGCTGAAGAACGAAGTTTGAAAATTCACCAAGGCATTAGCAAAAGAGCCTTTTCTTGGAAAAGGCGCCCTTTCTTTTGAAACCCTAAACTCAGCTTTTCATCATCATGCCTCCCAGGCACTCCTCTTCAGGTCAAATCCAGCTCAGCAGTGAATGTGTCAGCATCATCTCAGGATCAACAGATCAAGCCAGATTCAGGATGAAACTGAGGTTGTTCAAGAGAGAAAATAATAAAGAACTTGCAAAAATCAAAAGGGGATGCCTTGAAGAAGTCAAAGGTCAAGTTGTTGACTAAAGTCAAGATATTTTGAGCAAAACTTGGCTAAAACACTCCACGATCAGTGGAAATCACCTTTTTGAACTTTAGATCAAGCCAAAATCACTTTTGATCGTGGGTTAGGTCCCCAAACTTGTGGATCTAAGGCTTGAGTCTATGTAATCAAGGTATAGACATCCACTTCATTATTTCATTGCGGGTTGATGATCAGAGCGATACATAAGCTCCTCAGGGCGTATTTACAGATCTGGCCAAGGTTTTCATCCGTTCTTCGATATTTCTTGCAGATCTGAAGCATAAGAAGATTGCTAATCTGAGGTTGGATTCAGAGACGGATTTTCTCAGAGAGTCAGATAAAAACTTCCAATCCATCTTCTGTCTACTTCCTCTCTTCTTGTCTTAGGTTTTCTTGCACATTTCAAAAAGGTGGCAGGCTACATCAGATCAAATCAACTGGGTAGATCCAGCATAATTTTCCAGAGGAACCCATCTCGTCAAATTTCCGAAAATCAACATACTTGCTGCCCCTATTTTTGGGGGTTTTTCCGAAAAAGTTTTAGAATCAAAATTCCGAGGAACTGGGCTTGTTCAGCATTGAAGCACGAACAAAACCCATGTGCCAGATTTTTTCTGGAAAAATACTTCTCGGCAGGGCGCTATTTTCAGAAGTTGTCTGAACACGTCCGTGTTTACAGTCAACAGGCGAGTTCTTCTTCACAGAATGACAATTTGGCGTCCTTGGGTTCCAATTGAGCAACCAGACCTTGCACCAGCAACTCTCCAACCAGATCTTACACACATTGTTGGAGAGCAAACGGACATCATCAGCAGTCTACGGGTCTTTATCTTTGAAAAGAATACATTGTAATGTCCTCGTCTCAAGCCTGACTTTTTTAGTGACCGTTGGCCTATTCCGGAGACCCGTAGGCTAGTCGGAAGGTAAAATTAGGGTTTCCTATTTTGAAGGATGTTCTGGCTATGAGTTGATTGTTTC
>VDFB02021362.1:0-97521 GCA_007258455.2 Sequoia sempervirens | reverse complement strand
AGGGGCCCAATGTTATCTTGTAGGCTCTGATGGAGATTTTATAAGCATCACGATTTTCAAGTAATACCCTATCAAAGATTACTACCCTTTTGCACTTTGGACCCTGAAGGGATCGAACCAATTGAACGTAGCTCAAACTGATTCCACATGTTTAGGTGTGAAAGAGTACCATGCCTAGTATAAATGTACCATGCCTAGTGTAAATGTACCATGTACTTAGAATAAGATCAATAAAATTCATTATTTCCTTGCAATTTTTTGTATTTTTACCAGAAATCTAATGTTTCCTTAAACTGTATGATTTTGTGCATGGGGATTGTGCACTATTTTGGATAGAATTTGGTAGGCACTAGAATTAAATCCATTTTAAAAAAATTTTTGTTGGATTTCAAGTGATTTTGTGCATTTTAAAATCCAATTACCAAGGGTCGATCTGTAGACAATGTTTTAAGGGTTTTAAGTGCATTAAAATGTCATTAATCCTTCCACCCATTGTATGCTTCTATAACTCAATATAAAGACTTAGTTATGGTTATAAAACATTTGTGAAATTTTTTGTGTCTAATGGAGGTGAATAGAGGATTTTAGGTGATTCCCTAGATGTCAAATGGTGCATTTTTTAGTGGAAAATGGTGGTTTAGTGCTAGGGTTTGAAGAAATCTTTGAGGGTAGCAATATCTCTTGAACTTTTAAGCTTGTGTATACCATTTTGATGGTGTTTCAGGATTTGGTTAGTTGTGGGAAGCTTTGGAGTATGGGTTTTCAATAAACCCTTTCCTAACTTGTGAAAGAAGAGGGTTTTGGGATTTGTTATGTTAGAGGGCTTATCACGCCCTAAAAGTGGAGGAATTGGTGGTTTCAAAAACTAGTTAATGCTTCCCAATGGTATTTTGCATGTGATAGGAAGAATAAAGGGGGTTTATTTTGTTAATTTGTCTTAATTGGCCTTTTGTACATTGTAGTTTGCTTGTTTTGTGAAAGTTGATCCAAAAGAGTCTTATGAGGTTTTGATCAAAATCACCATCAGAAACACTAAACCAACTAAACCATCTACCACTCACAAAGTCTCAACTTGTTTCATTAAGGAAAAAAGGCCACCGCTCATCCATTCTAGCTTTAAACCTATTACCAAACCTTTTAACACCTTTGAACAATCACATTTTTTTAGAAATAAATTAATAACTCACCTTCATGACATTAATCTATCATATCCTTTGAATCGTGTAGACCAAACAACATTTTACACATAGAGTTAACCTTGCTCAAATCAAAAAATTCAACATATTTTCCTTTTAAACCTTATACAAAAATAGAGACATCTATAACAACATCAATAAGATATTTTCCAAACATTAACAACCATTCTTTTCACTATTTTATTAGATTCACTATTCTTAGCAATCAAACCACCATATCTCTAGTAGTTCACTAAAGCCCTAAAATGAGTGATTCTTTTTCAACCTCTTTATCTTTCCACAGACCCAATACATATTTATAAACCCATTTTGATCTACTAATACATAAAAAAATATTTGAAGAGGTTATTTCTGAAAGTTTCTAAGAACAATAAACTATTCGCTATAAAGTGCCTTAAATTAGGTCAATTTTGTGAAGCAACTATCAAAAAATCAACTCCAAACCATAAAATAACCTTGGGGATTAGTGTATCAAGTCTCAAAACCTTCAAATATTCCACTTTTATAGTTTAATAGTTTCAATATAACATTAAACAACAAAACCCTCATCAAATGCCCTTGTAGGCTCAAGAAAACTAGGGTCTATTAAAAACCCACTTACCAAACCTCATAAAAACTTATAAATTCCTTATAAATGTTCTAATATGTCTACATATAGTAATAGAACTACCATCAAGCCTATAAAACTATCATTTCTCCAAAGCATAGTCTGTAGGGACCATTTCTTATGTGAAAACTCAGAAATTTATCTGGAGCAGCAACAAAACTTCACATTCCTGTCTTCCCCTAAATCTACACACATATTCAAATTGAAAAACACCTAATTTTAATCCATTCCACTGACCTACTTAGCCCTACATTAGTGGAATGGAAATCTTATCACTTAATGGACTCTCAAAACCCTTATTGAGGGTTACAAAATAGCTATGATAAAATTGTTCTTATTTCCTCAAATTTGAGTTAAAAGACTTCAAAAAAAATTCAAAAGTAACCTAAATCCTTTCTCTAAAGAAAATTAATCAAAAATAAAACTATAGGGTGTTGTACAATCCGCACAAGCTTGAAACAAAAAATGAAAAGTACTACAAATATAGAAAATAGGGTCCTTTATTTACTAATTTCTTCAAGAATACAAGTTCTGCTTTTTTACATGCCTTTACAATTCTTTATATAGCTATTCTAATCAGTTATGAATGATTTCCCTACATCTTCCATTGACTAACTACCCTTTCTAACAAGAGGAATCTTCATCTTCTATAATTTTGCAATTGTGCAACTAATGCAAGTTTTGTATTTTTACACTAAATGACAACTTTTGTGCATTATCACTTCTCTAATTTCCTAATGACCTATTTGAGACTTTAAATACATTAAATATGACCTTCACATGACCTTTTTCATATTGTTTAAATTTGAAATTTTTTTTTTGTAAATTTTCCTATTGAAGGCATTTAGAGAACAAGGTGCTCCTGCACCAAACATGAACTCCAAAATGACCCCAAAACAAACTAATATGACTTATTACAGTATAAAGTGGTCTAATATTACCTTATTCAATTGAAAAAAGTCAAAAAAAAAACTAACTTAAGACTTCCATGAACCAAATTTTCTCAATAACCTTGGTGCCCTTGCACCAAATTTCAATATTTGAGTAAATCTCATTACAATGCCTTAGGTACTCTATTTTCACATATCTTTTACAATGCCACTCATACATTCAAGATTCTTTTATAATGTCTACATCATAGGTGCTCATTGTGAGGTTAACTTCAAATGAGTAACTTGAGATTCCCTCCTAAGCTTCACATTCTCTTTTATAATGGATTCAACTAATAATTGAGATTTGTTAAGATCACCAAAATAAGGATGTTTCATTTCTTTTTTGGTGAGATTCTCTTTGATGGCTCATAAATCAACATTTTTTGCAATGAGAGACCAAGCAATTTTTATTATTTTACTTACAAATATGCAAAGTAAAAGAAGAAAAAGAAAGAGCATCCAAAATGGGAATGAAATGAAAATAGATGGAAGGAACTTACAAATAGGAATTCCAGTCTCTCAACTTAGTCACTCCTAGTCATACATCTTCACTAGTAGTTCCAAAATACCTATTGCTCACAACAACTCTCAAAAATATAATAACATGAAATTTGAGATGTTCTTATAATGTCTAAATCATAGGTGCTCATGATAAGGTTAACTTCAAATGAATAAATTGAAATTCCCTCACCAATCTTCGCACACTTTTTTAGTGGCTTAAAATCATAATTGAGATTTGTCAAGATATCAAAATAAGGATGTTGCATTTCTTTTTTGGTTGAGATTCTCTTGGATGGCTCATAAATCTGCATTTTCTACAAGAGGACACCAATCAATTTTTAGGAGGTTACTTACAAATAGGAAAAGTAAAAGAAGATGATAGAATTGACATCAAACAAATTAATGTGCATTCAAGTATAAATTAATAAGAAACAATGTGCATACTTAAAAATTATTCCAACGAACCATCTGGGTCTACTCTACTCTTTATTGTGTCATTTATTGCCTCATGGTCAAACTCACGGACCTTCCACAAGTTCTTGTTCAAAGTTATACCACCATAATTGGTTAAAAAAACATTGAATTCCATGACAAGGTTCAAGTAATGAAGAATCTTATGATGTATGTCAAATTATTGAAACAACTAATGTTCAACACTTTTATGTGGGTACCTTCTAAGCCACATTCCAATAACAACTGAGCCTTTAGGGTATTCAATGTTTTCTCCATCTATAATTGGGGCCTCCAATTTTTTTGTCCTCAACACAATGACACAAGTAATAGTTTGTTCCATCTTTGTTGTCTTCATCTACAATAACTGCATAAACACACCCTTCATTGATATGCACAATAAATCTCTTGAAATTAGTCAACATTACAAATACACTACATTGTAAGATCATCAAAATGGTATTTCAAAAACTAAGTAGATATATAACCTGGTTGAACTAGATCTGATATGTAGTCAAAGTCGACAGATGATTCCATCTATGTTAGTTCCAATGTTGTCATAGGGCGATATGTGTGAAGTGGGATAAGATAACTTTTCAACCATTTTTCAACCCACTCCCCTTACTCACAATATTTCTAGGCTTGCATTGCACATGGAGAACAAAAGCATGCCATCTTATGTGTATTGATACTCCATGAACCTACATTTGAGCTAAGGAAAGAGTGTAGCTCACTCTATCCTATTAGTGTACAAAAATCCTCATATTGTGCAATGTTAGTATCATCCATCAACCAAAAATGTATATGAACTTTTAACTTGGACCCATTGAAGCATTACACCACTCAACAATTGATCTTGCATTTGTCAACTTTGCACTATCTTTATACTTCAACACTTCTTATGCTAATGCTCTTTTCATGCATGCTCCTACACCATCGTGCTCCCCATTTCCATGCCTAGCATCACAAAATTTTCACATATGTTGAACACCTATAATGACATGCATCCTACTCAACTAGTAGAACATGTGTGAGTTCTTGAACTGTCTTGCATAGTTATTCAACCATATTATATGTCAACTATATGATATTCCCTTTTGAACCAAACCACTGTAGAACATCTAGAAGCAACCTTGCATGAACTCTAGAGAATGTGTGTGATTATCACTAATATAAAAGTGATATTCCCTCAATACCTTCCTTTGGTCCTATGTACTATTAGTTGCATGAATGAATTTTATGTACACAAATATTGAAACCTATGTGGAGTTGTAATATTGTGACTGCACCACACTCTATGGCTATAGAGTGTAGTTCTCTACAAAGTCAACCACTAATACTATGCTTCCAAATGGAAATGTGTCCTTGCATAGCTTGAATTGCGTGTCCAACCATCGGGCTCAATGGGTATGCCTTGCATACTCATACACTATATTGTCATGAAACATGGACATAAATTGATACATTGGAATCTTCTGAATAACCAAATCACACATTTTTTCTTGCAACCCATCTTTTGTGGCATATTCTGCTATTTTATACTTCCCAAAATCTACTAGTTTCTATCCCAAATCATCTATGCTTTCCATATGTTGACATACTTGCATACACTACAAGCCACCACAATGCTCACTTGAACTATCCAAGCATGCTATCCTATGAAATATTTGGCCATCCTCTATTTCACATAATTTTTTTGATAAGAACTCTCTTGAAAATTTTGGTGGGGCTTCTATGCCACAATCCTACAAAAAATTGTTAGTATGTAAATTTAAGCATATAGAACGAAAATAATCATAATGGTTAGAGAATTCAATATGTAGTCTACAACAACAAGCAGTGCATGTGTGATTTATCTTGACATAAAAAGGTTTAAGAATTTCAAAAAATATTTGACAAATACTAATGAGACAAGCTCTCTTTGTTCGATTGCTTACCAAAGTTGATGTAATCATGTGTTGAGTGACATTACTATCCTTTGAGCATGAGATATTACCCACACTCTCATAAGCATCTATAAGATTCTTCACAATAGTTTTTTCACTTGATGCATTTGATGTTCTCAAACCAAGAGTCCTCATGATGTTTCTGTACTTTATACCCTACATCATTTCAAAAAATAGTTGACATCTTGCGGTCTCATTTATCCTTTCAAAGAATAATTTCCAAATCTTATCAGTATATCTTCGACAAGTGGGTGCTAAAATATTACCTTCCATGTGCTGCAAAATATCCTCATCAATATTAATCAAATACTTTGGATTTATATGCAAAATTATAGGTGCTATTCTCTTAGGTACATACATATCAACATTAGGGATTTCATTAATATTTAATTAAGGTGGGATACATTACATACCTTCAATCAAGGATGGAGTAGAACACATACCTTGAGGTCATGTGGGGATGATGGCATACCTTCTTTATCAAATCCAAGTGATAATGTACTCTCAACTTGAGATGTGGTGGATGGTTTCCAACCATATTCACTTACAGTAGATGGTGTCCCTCCATATTCACTTACGGTAGATGGTGTCCTTCCGTATTCACTAGTGCTTAATGGTGTCCCTTTGTATTCACTTATGGTAGATGGAGTGTCTCCAACAATGGTATCTAAATCCATCCTACCACAACTCTTTCGTATTTGTGCTCTTTGTGCTGCCAATGCCTATTCTCTTTTTTATGGTTGAGGTTCCTCTTCAATTGGCTTGTTTTCGCCAATCGTATTCAATTTCTTCTTTTCATGATATGCTGCCACTTTTTCTCTCTCCTTTGATTTTAAGGTTTTATACTCTTCATCTATTAGTTTATTCCTTCTTTGTTTCTTTGGAATGGTGGATAATTTTACTTGTAGCATGATAATGAGATGAATATTATTTCCTAAAAAAATTATCTATTCAAATAAATGAAATATATTTCATTCAAAGCTTCATAAAAAATACTTACAATCATCTTGTAAAAGTGTATTTCTAGCATATACAAAGGTGGTGTAGAGGCATGTTGTGATTACAAGATAGGCTCAAAATGGAAGCATGGACAAGGAATGTGAATTCAAATTCTTTAGCAGGCTAGTGGAGCATTGTCAACCTAGCTCGCTCACTGGCCTACTAATCTAGTAGGGTTGATAAGGTAGGGGTATCATATGCTTAAAAAAATGGGCTCTCACAATGATCTATATCACTATGATACCCTATTTCTATGAGGCATACACTGTGGTGCAAGGGAACCTAAGCTCTTATTTGCAAATTTGATCATTTGAAGGTTTGATAGGTGGGCCACTAGGTAAGTCTTGGTATTTTGGACTAATTTGAGTCTATCTATATTAAATAGGGTCTATTGTGACCATTTTCTATGTAATTGGGTGGTTTTTGAGTCATTTGAGTTAAAATATAAAAAATTGCAAAAAAAGTAAATGTTGTCACAAGCAAAAATTGCAAAAAATGTAACTTTTAGGAAGTTGTAGGGACATAGAAGTTTAAAAATTAGTTGTAGGTGTTGGGCAGTTGGAATTTGAAGGAAATATGTATAAAATCATCCAAAAGGCTTGAATATGGGTTTTTGAATGTTGTAAGGAATATTTCCAATCAAAATATAATATTATTTATGTTATTTCTCTATATTTTTGAACTTTTCAAGCATTGTATGGACCAATACTATTTGAAATTTCTTCAAAATTCATTGTATCCTATAGAAGCATGTTTTAAATCTCAATTTGTATCTAGTTTGAGATTCTAACATTTACATTTGAGCGAGATTTTTTATTTCTCTGAAACAGCCTATTAAAGCCCAATCAAGGGTTTGATTGAAGTTTGAATGATGTCCTAGTCATTCCACCTACTTCTATGACCTGTATCTTACTGGAATGACTTGTCATATGATAAGTTTGTTGGAATATGGCCTCTAGTGTTTTCATTGATGGAAATTGAAGTCATTATCTTGGTCTGCTTATGAAATTTTGGCCATACCATTAGATAAAGTGGAGAGTAGAGTGTTGTCGATAGAAAGAAGGAAGAATAGGGTATCTTAGTAGTATGTAGATCCATATGCCTCACTAGATCATCATTTTGAGGTGTGGATCCCCATGATAGTTTTTTAAGCATCTATGTTACCTTATTGTTAATTTTTGTGGTGTTTCATTGATCTGTGTGCAAGTTAGGAGATTTGGAAGGATGTTTTTCTATTTATTTGCTCATTAGTGGCTAACGTAATGAAAGTATCATGTCGTGGATGTATAAGGAGAAATTATTTAAATGTTTTTATGTTCAAGAATTTTTTTTTGTGTCCAAGCTATGTTGTGGCTGACTTGTATGGGTGTGAATCAAAGATTGTTCATAATTTGAGCCAACACATGGAGAATATTTTGTATTTTATTTGAAGCCAGCTTGTAGACATAAGATATTTTGTTATAGATATGTATAAGTGATTAGTTAAATAATTTTAGTGTGTAAGAGGTGTGCAAAAGGCATACTATTATGTCTCACAATTATCAGAAGAGTGATTAAGTGATCACATGCATAGTTTGACTTGTGCATCAAAGATTTTATGAAGTGAGCAGAGTAGAGCAAAATTGCAGAATTAGTCAGAAGGACAAAAGATAGCTACTAATCTTAACATGAACTAAAATTAGGAATTTGTAGATGCTATTCCAATAGTTCATTTTCTTGGATCTAATCCAAATCATTGGAAGGTAGTGTTCCTCTATATTTTTAGCAGTGAGCTCTAGGTAGTGTGTGTGAATGCAAGTGCATTCCCATTAGGTAATCTTTCTTTTGGGTATACTTAGATTATATAGTGGATTGGCTATCCATTGTAGTTTTTCCCCTAATAGGGTTCCCACATAAAAATCGTGGTGTTGTGGTGTTATGATTATTTTCTTTCTATTCATGCATATTTCTTTTATTGAATGCTTAATTAAGTTAAAGATAAGAATAATAAATTTAATTTTTGCACAATACTAATTCACCCCCCTCTCAGTGTTGCTTGTTTCATACAATTGGTATTTGATATAGTTTATTGAAAGAAGTCTAATAGCTTGGGGAGATCTTGGAAGGATTTTTTCAATGGATTCAAGCAGTCTTTAACAACAATTTATGGTGGCCCTAGATGATCATAACCAGAAAAATTTTGAGAACTGGGAACTACAAGAAAATCTTGAGTGTAGAGAAATTAATGTAGTCATTTAAAGAAAAAATCACTGAATCAAGGGAGAAAAGAAAGGAATTGTGTGATCAACTTAAGTGGAAGAACATAAGCATGGAAGATGAACAATTGAGCTAAGCCTTAAAGGAGAAAATAGAAGAATGTGAAAAATTTTCTAGAGAAAATGTTGCCCTGAAGCATGAGATGGAATCCATCATGATGAAGATGAATATGGAGATTGAAGATAGAAATAAGAATGAAGAAAATCTCACACAATCCTTGAAAGAAAAATCTAAACAATGTAGCTGATTGGACAATGAAGAAGTGCTTGAAAAATAGCTTGATGATCTCATAAATGAACTTACTGCTACAAATGAGTACAAGAAGAAATTCAAAGAAAGATCGGCCAAACTTGATGAATTTATTAAGGTGAAAGGACTGATGGTGACAGATGAGGTCTTGGATATGAAGAAGGAGAAAGTTTCAGATCTAGACAAAAGAAATATGGAAAAAGGAGTTTCAAGTAAGGAAATCGGATGAATGGAGCTAGAAGGAATCTAAAAATACCACCAAATTCTCAAAGATTTGATGGCTAGTATTTTTATTGCAACAAATTTGGGCATATTGCTTCTCAATGTAGAAGCAGGAGGAACACTAGTGGACTGTCATTCCCAAGTCAATGCTTTAATTGCTATAAGTATGGTCATAAGTCAATTGAATGTAGTGTTTTGATAAATAAATTTCATAGAGATGTTAGATGCTATGCATGCAATATATTTGGGAATATTTCTAACCAATTTAAATCAAGAAAAAATCAATGGAACAATTGTCCTAGACAAACAAGTTTTTTGTGTTACAACTGCAATAAATTTGGCCACATTGCTAGATTCTGTTGGAATAGAAGAGGTCTGGTAAAATAGAACATGCAACTAGATGTTAAAGGAAAAGGTAAAGCCATTGCTAATGTGATCAAAAGGAAAATGTAGAAAAAATGGATAAAGAATAATCCCCTTATTGAAGGAAATATGCCAGCACCAAAATCTACTTCTGGTAATTCCTCTAGAATTCGTTTTAGGCCTTTAGCCTAGGGGTAGCTATCAAGAAAATATTTTAAGCTCCAACAAGAAATTGATACTAGAATATGGACTAGTCCAACAAGTAGAATAATGCTTTCTAGATATTGTTTAACGAATTGGAAGTAGTATTGTAGAGTTTTGGAGATCCATAGAAGAATCATCTATCATTGTATATGGAAATAAGATAACCAGATGAGTTAGAGTAAAGTCATTTATTGCGGAAAAAATAATTGAGCAAACAATAAAAGGACATTTTGATCCTTCATTTGTCACTTTGCATTTCAGAGGAAAGTAGTTTGGAGAGCTCTAGAGTGAACTTTGTTGAATTGTGGAGATATTCAAGTGTGAAGAAGGTTCTACGATCAAAATTTGATCTAACAGAAAGGTATTTATCAAAAATCTTGTAAATTTGTGAATTTGCAATCATGTCCACTCCTCTAGTAGTCAAAGTTAAGGATACACCTTGTCTAAAGTTCAAATGGCACCCTTATAAGTCTGTTGAGATCAAGCCCCTAGGTGCATTTTCATTTGTACCATACAAAGTATTGCATACAAAAGATATTAGGGCTTACATACATGCCACTATTGAATAATTAGGAACCTCTCAAATAATGAATTTGTATTCTCATCATATAATTGGAGAGGATTTTACTATAAAGCCACAATTTAAAACCATAGAAGAAAATAGGTTCACACACTTTGCCAAATTTCCCATATTTGAAGAAGATGAGTGGGTACAATATGTTTTAAGTCATGTTCATGTTGATTTCATGTGGATGGATGTGCCATTTTAAATTACTAAAGAGGCTATATGTGCAAGCACAAGTCTAAATTCCATCGGTAGACTTCCAATTTTGAAATCCGTGAAGAATGATAAGGTTACTAAAGTAATAGGTTCTCAATGGGACAAAAGGGAAATGACAATAGAAGACATTACAGAAGTTGATGTGACACATAAATGGTCATTGGATACAAGATTTATCATTCAAGCTAGGCTAATTCAGTATCTAGTACAACCATCTATGCAACTTATGAGATGGTAAAACAAAATGTTGATTATGACTTGTGTGAGTTACTCAGAAGTTAGTTGATGAAGAATCTGGGTAAAATGAAGAAAGACAAGAAAAACACTCTTAAATACATCAATTTTTTGCTATGTTTGTTCTTCTACTTCAAGAATGAGGTTCTAGGTATTGGAAAAGTACATTGGAAAAAAGATGAGCTGATATCTGTTTAGTTAAGCAATAAGTTGCTTGAAATTGATCACCAGACCAAGAATACTACCCTCTGGGGGTACTTCAAAAAATTTCAGGATATGATGCAAGCTAGAGAGAGAATTCCCACTTTGATTGTTAAAAAATACCAAGATACTATATACTTCATGGTGGATATTGATCAATGTCAAATGGAAGCTACTAATCCCAAAACAATATGGATCATGTCTATGGGATACGAAGTAGAGGAGAACATTCTAAAAATGTATGTAGAACATGTGTTGAGTATGACTTTGGATTTGGCAGAGGAGAGATTTGGAACATATGTAGAGAAAAGTATGTAGGTGTATTCAAAATTCAAAAAACCAATGATAACCAGGAGACTAAGAAAAGAAGTAGAAGTCTTTACAGAGAACATGGGCATACTTGTAGATAAATTGGAAGAAGCAAGGGGGAGGAGAGATGAGGCTGAAGTAGTGAAAGAAAAAGAAAAAATAGATTCTTCTAGTCCAAGAGCATCTTCTACCCACACTAGATCTACCAGGAGTTCCCCTACAGTAAAGCCAGGTCAATACAAGGCATCTAGTAAAAGGAAGAAGAATAAAAGCACAAGAACATATAAATCAATTTCTAAAGATGAGGAGGAAATGGAATCAAAAGTTGTGAAAGAAATGAAGGCTATTGGAATTCAGGCTATCAAGTTAACCAAGAACAATTCTTTTGGTAAAGAAAAGAAAGCAAAAAAGGTGACAGTTGATATACCAGGTATGTCAATTGAGGAAGTTGAGAATGCAATTGTCAAAGATGGAAATATCAAGCCCCTCTATGATTTGTATGAAAATTTTGATGAATCCAACCAAAGAACTCTTGAAGAAGCCACAATAAAGCATATGAACATTTTCAATAAAGTTCTTGTTGAAATCATGTTTGGTTTACCCAAAAGCCTGTATGATATTTTGGATTCAAGAAGATTAAGTGCTATAATAGAAGAAGGAAATATTAGGAAGAGAATTCTTGCAAATCTGTGTCTAGAAATGTCAATTGAGGAGATGAATTCACTCCTTGAAAAGGAAAAGAAGGATTTTAAAAGAAAGAAAAGGGTGAATAAAATCATGATTGGTGAGACTGATGTTGTTAGTGAAACTAAGAAAATTTTGGAAGAGTTTTTTGTCAAAGAATACTGAAAATGTTCTAGAGAATGAGGAAGTGAATGTAGATGCTGAGGATTTTCAAATTCCTCTTGATGTAGAAAATATAGAGACACTATGGAAACTGAAGTTCCTAAGGTGGTATTAGCTGAAGAAAATGAGGTGAAAATTGAAGAAGTTAAAGTGATTGAAGGAAATTTACAAATAGTCTTTGAAGAACCCAAGGTTGAAGAAGAAAAAGTTCAAGTGAAGGAAATTAGAGTGGAGACAGTGAAGATATCTCTGATGGAACAACATGAAGAATTATATCTTGAATTGGATGAAATCTCAATGAATCTATCCACTTTATCCCCAATTCAAATGATAAAGGTTGCTTCAATTGATCAAGCCAAAGCCAATGAGAAGATTTTGAAATCCAAGATAGAGGATAGTGAATTACTAAGCCTTGCATCTGGAATTCTGTAGAAATTAATTCCTACTCATGTCATGGATCCATCTAGTTCCTCTTCCGATGAGTTAATGAAGTGTATAAATTAAATAAGTTAACACTTTGAATCTTTTGAAAAATCATTCTTGATTAAGGTGTAGAAGGACTTTAAGGAAACTAATTTTGGTAGTTTGAAAGAACTAATTACAAAAATAAAACTTTGCTAAACACCTACATGAGAAATGTTCAAGATACTTTGTCTAAAGGAGGAAAAGTGTACAAGTCATGTTTTTTTTTGTCTAAATTCACTAAAGCCAATGATAAAAAGGTGAAGGATATTGAAATGCAACTGGCTATTATTTTTGAAGCTTTTGATCCATTAACTAGTAATGCTGGTGAACAAGAAGGTCAAGTAATATCTTTGCTTGACAAGATAAGGAGTTTAGTTCATGAAAATGGAAGGATTATTGGGAGAGTATACAAAATCAAGGGACTAATTAGTATGAAGATTGAAATAATGGAAAATGAATTAAAAGAGGCCAAAGATGTTGTGGTAGCTCATAACCCAACAAATCTTGAAGCTGCAAAAACTTTGTCTTATCTACTTTGTGGTCACATAACCATTTTGGAGAGTTTCAAAAGAGTTTGTAACAAAAATCTAAGTGTGTGGAAGAATGATTTTGTATATGTCTTCAAACTTATGTAAGTCAGAAGTTATGTTTGTACAGTTTTGAAATTTTTTCCTTTGGACTTCCTAAATTTTTTCATTGATGTCGAATGGGGAGAGAGTGCAATGAAAAATGTGTTGAAATTCTAAGTGGGAGCAATGTTTTGAAAAGAAGTCATGTTTTGAAATTTTGAACTTTGGTAGCATACTTATTGGTTTTGACACAGTCATTTTTCACTAAGTGTTTCCATCATTTCCAAAGGGGGAGATTGTTGGAATATGGCTTCTAGTGTTGTCATTCATGGCAACTGAAGTCATTATCTTGGTCTGCATATTAGAATTTGGTCATACCAGTAGATAAAGTAGAGAACATAGTGTTGTCGACAAAAAGTAAGAAGAATAGGGTATCCGAGTAGTATGTCGATCCATATGCCTCACCGGATAATAATTTTGAGTTGTGGATCCCCAGGATAGTTTGTTAAGCATCTATGTTACCTTATTGTTAAGTTTTTTGGTGTTGCATTAATCAGTGTAAGAGTTAGGAGATTCGATGGGATGTTTTTCTATTTATTTGCTCATTGGTGGCCGACTTAATGAAAGTAGCATGTCATGGATGTATAAGGAGAAATTATTTAAGAATTTTTTATGTTGAAGCATTTTTTTGAGGTCCAAGCTATGTTGTGCCCAACTTGTATGGGTGTGCATCTAAGATTGTTCATAATTTGATCTGACATATAAAGAATATTTTGTATTTTTTTTTAGTTGACTTGTAAAGAGAAGATCTTTTGTTGCGGATATATAAGTGATTAGTTATGTCATGTTTTTGTGTAAGAGGTTAAAAAAATGCATGTTGTAGTGTGTCACAATTATTAGAAGAGCGATTAAGAAATCATGCATAGTTTCAATTTCGCATCAAAGATTTTGTTAAGTGAGCAGAGCAGAGCAAAATTGCAGAATCAGTTAGAAGGACAAAATATAGCTACTGAGCTTAACTGGAACTAAAATAAGGCATTTGTAGATGTTATTCCCACAGTTCATTTTCTTGGATCTAATCAAAATCATTGTAAGGCAATGTGCCTCTATATTTTGAGTAGTGATCTCTACGAAGTGTGCCTAAATGCAAGTGCATTCCCATTATGAAATCTTTCTTTTTGTATACTCAAATTATATTGTGGATTCGCCATCCACCATGGTTTTTCCCCTAATAGGGTTTCAACATAAAAATCTTGATGTTGTGGTATTGTGATTGTTCTATTTTTGTTCATGCACATTTATTTTATTGAATGCTTAAGTGAGTTAAAGATAAAAATCATAAATTTAATTTTCGTACAACACTGATTCACCCCCCTCTTAGTGTTTCTTTTTTCTCTACAAGGTTAGGTGTCCACATGGTCTTGAAGGAAGAGGAAGTAAGTTGTTTGAAATTGGGTGATGCCCTATGGCAGAATTACAATATTTTCCTTGTGTAAATGGGTTGTTAAAGAAGGGTTTTAATGAAATGTTGAAGGAACCTTCCATGTAATGGTTATTTGATTTTGTAAAGGATATTTTGAAGTTTTTTTGGCATTGGTGAGGTCTAGTAAGCCTAGTTGTCAATACTTTCAATAAATCCTAGGTTATTTGCATGAAAGTTGAGGGTTTGGTGGTACAACATTTTAGAGGTCAAGTCTCTAATAAATAATGGTCTAATTTGTTTTTTTGTAACACAATTAGTGAATTTCATGATATTTGGTGAAAAAAAGTGTTTTGGAGGTACCTCCTTTGTAAATCAGGGCTATTTGGTGGCCTAAAATGCAGGGCAACCTAATGGTTTTCAATATTGCTACAAAGAAACCTCTTGAAAACTTTTGGTATGTTGTGTTAGGAGTTGAATTGTATCTTAGATGATTTTTTTTAGGTCTCTATATGGTTGTCTCTAAAAGATATTGAGAAAAAGCAGCCAACCTACCACATTGGCAAGCTAGCTCACTCACTAGCTTGCTGATGTGGTAGGGTTGAGATGGTAGGGGTATCGTATTCTCATAGAAATTTTGTCTCATAGTGATGTACATCACCATGAGACCCCATTTCTATGATTAATATGCTTCCCCTACCTTCTCAACCATACTGCATTAGGGTCCCACTCACTAGCCTACCAATGTCGTAGGGTTGAGATGGTAGAGGCAGTGTATTCCTCATAGAATGGGGTATCATGGTCACCGTGAGATCCTTTTTCTATGAGGAATATTCTTCCCCTATCCCATTCGCAGGCTAGTGAGTGAGCTCCCTATCTTTCCAAGCTCACTAGCTTGTCAATGCTACCACATTTTGCATATATTTATATGAAAACATTATTGTCAAACAATTCAAATTCTTTTTCCATGCTTCCATTTTGAGCCATGATTGAGAGATAAGTTGTACCTTTCCTCATGTTTCTAACTTAGCCTTGAATAAAGAGTCTTGTAATAGTGAAGAGAAGGGTTATAATCCCTTGTAGGTAGAGTAATCAAGGAAACATTTAAAATATATCACAACTAAAAGTGATGAGGTAGGTTTAGTGTTGAGGTAAATTTAGAAATAGGGATGAAAAAAAAAATAGTTTCTAAGATCTATCAATGTGGGAGGAGTATATTCCAATTTTTTAGATCCATGTATGGAAACTTTAGTAGCATAGACAAGGCAATCAACTGCTTGGTATAACTGTTTGAAAAAATACCTCAATAAAAGCTTTAGAGAATGGTATGCACATCCATAATAAAGGATTGAGAAATGATGTTTTATTTTAATCCTCAACAATTTGACTTTTTTAAAATCTTGTTTCCCTCCAAACTTCAATTTTATATCAGTTTTCGTTGGAATTGATATTATATGCCTTTCAATGTGAAAATTTTTCTATTTCATTCAAAGGTGGTCAAAATATCATGAAAAAGGTGGTGTAATGTGAAAAAAATGCATGCACACTTCAAAACATCATCAAAAAACTACTTGTTGTTAAAGCACATGCAAAACTAGGAGAATATGCAAAATTTGGGCCTTGAGATCTTAGGTAAATTGAGTTTTTAACCATTTTTAGAGAAATACAAAATGTGCTCATGTTATAATGCGAGTGATTTATTTCTTGCTAAAAATGGTCATATCTCTACTTCTTTAAAAATCGCTCACATTATGAGAAAGTGTGTTTTTTAATAGATTTATTTTCTCTCTTTTTCTATACCCTATATACCCTAATTATATCTCTCTCCCCTCTACCCTTATACTCTAATTCTATATCTCTCCCCTCTACCTTCTACCCTTAGCCCTTATACCCTCAACCCTTAAACCTTAATTATATTTCTCTCTCTCTCTCTCCCCTACCCCCTCTCCCTCTCTATAATCCCCCTCTCTCTCTCTCACTCACTCCTATATCTCTCCCCTTTGCCCTCTACCCTTAACACTTATACCCTCAACCCTTAAACCCTAATTCTATCTCTCTCCCTCTACCCTCTACCCTTAACCCTTATACCATCTATCATCTACCCTTTATCTCTCTCCCACTTCCTCCCTCTCTCTCTCTCTCATATCTAAACCCCTATACCCTTTCCCTCTCTTAACTCCCTCTCTCTCACTTACTCACTCCTATCTCTCACCCCTCTACCCTCTACCCCTTAACCCTTATACCCTCAAGCCTTAAACCCTAATTCTATCTCTCCCCTCTACCATCTACCCTTGAGCCTTATACCCTCTCTCTCTCTCTCACCTCTCAACCCCTATACCCTCTCCCTCTCTTCCTCTCTCTCTCTCACTCACTCACTCCTATCTCTCTCCCCTCTACCCTCTACCCTTAACCAATATACCCTCAACCCTTAAACCCTAATTCTATCTCTCTCCCCTCTACCCTCTACTCTTAACCCTTATACCCTCTGTGTGTGTGTGTATCTTGTATCTCCCTCCTACCCTATCTCCATCTCTCAACTCCCTCTCTTTCACTAACTCACTCCTATCTCTCTCTAATCTACCCTCTACCCTTAACCCTTATACCCTCTATCCTCTACCCTTGATATCTCTCCCACTCCCTCTCTCTCTCTTTCTCCCTCTCTCATCTCTCCCCATACCCCCTATCCCTCTCTCAACTCCTCTCTCACTCACTCCTATCTCTCTCCCCTCTACCATCTACCTTTAACCCTTATACTATCTATCCTCTACCCTTTAGCTCTCTCCCACTTTGCCCCTCTCTCTCTCTTAAGTATCTCAACCCCTATACCCTCTACTCTCTACCCTTAAACCCTCTCTCGAACCCTAATCTGGAAGCTTCTAAGCTTGTTAAAAAGGGGTTCAGATGGGTGTTATAGTATGACAAAAAACACGATTATTCGCAATATTTTAATAGGTTTTGCACTAGATAATAAAAGTATTGGATGGCTATGGTTTGGTGGATGTAGCTCGGATTGGGTGAACCACGTTAAATTCTTTGTGCTATAATTTATTCTGTGTGTTTTAGTTTGTCTATTTTATTAATTAAATTTTCATTTAATTGTTAGATATCTGCCATTTCTAACCCTAACACCACATATCCTAGAAAGGCACAAGAACCAATGTGAATGTGCAAGACACATTACAATAGTAGTTTAACATTAAGTTTAATTCAAAAACCTTCTATATTTTTGTGATAATTTTATTAAATATTTTATAATGTTGAATCAGGGAGAAATAGGTTCATTAAGTTTAGAAAAGCATGAAAATATCTTACAACTTTACAAGACATTGTTAAAAGCATTTTATTCAATTTGAAAGGGCCCAAGACCTAGTTTGGATAAACAAAATGCCTCATAACACTTGAATCAAGGCCTAATTAAGGCTAATTTATCATGAATCAATCCCATGTCAAGCAAAGGGTACTTTTTTTTATGGTGCTTTTAATCCTCACTTTAGTGAGAGGATGAACTTGCTTCAAACTCACACTAAAGTAGACGTTCAAGAGAGATCCAAATGTACAAATGTCAATGAAAAAGAATGGAAAAGAAAAAAGGAGGTGGCCAATCCCCTATGATCAAAGATTCTAAGTCAGACCATCAAGATACAAAATCATGCAATGGAAAGAACTGGAAGAGAAGAAAAATGGGGTGAAAAGGATGTACTCACTCTAGGACCACAAAACTTCAGGTCATCTACAAGGTGAGAAGTCCACAACATACTCACTCTAGGGTGATGGAACTTCTAATTGTCTGCGGGGTGAGAATTCCCAAAAGGTGAAAAAAATACACTAGTTTATATGCACTCAAACAAATAGATGGCTATGGGGAAATTTGTGCGTCTAAATGGGCTTCCTACTCAACCATATCAAATTTATACCTCTTGATAACTTTAATAAGGTGCCACAATGACAAATGATTTTTGAGCTATATGAGGAAAACAAAAATTCTTATGCTTGAAACTCATAGACATTATTAATGCAAGATAGTGTAAGGATTGTTCAAAGGTATTTTTCTTTGTCCGTGCAAAGTCTCATCTTAAGGAACATCATGCTTAATGTCTCCAAGAAAGGATAAATTCAAAAGAAGTATCATGCTCTTAGAGGGAATCAAGCCCAATGACTCCACCAAGAAAAGGATGCATTGTAAGAAGAAAGAAATCACATAATGAAATGTGAGTGGTGATGTATGCCCCCACTTCAAAGTGGTTGTGAACACCAGTACTATGAGAAATTTATTTAAAGTAGAAGAAGAAGATATGAGAGTTTACCTAGAAAGCCCTATGCCAAGTCATATGTTTATGATAAGCTACATCATGAATAAGGACAATATGTCACATGCGAGCTAACTTAAGTCACATCATCCACATCCCAAGCTTGCTCTTATATGTTAATGAAAGGTTAAAAACTAGCCAAGGGAGGCAAAAAAAAGTGACATACAAGGAAAATTCTACTAAACCTCTTTCCCCCAATGAGTTCAAGACAAAGGTGAGCTGAAACGATTGAAGAGAGTGAAAATTGGTATCAAGTATATGAATTATGTTCCCCCATAGAGGGAAGCATGCCAAACTTCTAAAAATGTTAGATTTTACAACTCAAAGTATTACATTCATTAGTGGAGTGAACATTAATTCTATGATACACATAGAATGAAGTCTTGGAATAGCTTTTCTTATGAGTTATAAGGGAAAGAGAGATTGAGTGATCTTGTAGGAGTCTCAACAAGATGTCCTCTTGATTAATAGTAGAAGGTGGTCTTGTGATATACATCAAATATACATCTTGCTTAGTAGTAGATGCCATACTTACACAAGACCCTTGAGATTGTGAGATTTTTTTCTCTCCACTATATGAGGGTAGAAGATATAACATATTCAAATCATGAACATTTTGTGAGATGACATTGACATTAAGCGAAGGTGTAGTTATGTGTTGTGTGTTTGGTAAAGGATGATGTTCAAGACCAATAGTTGTTAAGGATGATTGAGGAGTGTGTTGAGTGAGATTTTTGATGTTGAGTGAAGGTTTGGAGATTTCTATTACATGACAATAACCAAGACCATGAGTTGTTTGTTGTGTGAGAGGCTCGATAGGGTTGTAGATACCTTATTCTCAAGCACCACATAATTTTCCACTATATCCTTGTTGTTTCATGATTTCATCACCTTTTCCATAAAGCTTCTTCATTTCTTTTGGATCAGGTGGTGGTTGATCATAAGCATTTTCAAAGGTGATTGTGTAGTTTTCTACTTTGTCTAAAGTAGTGGAGTTGGATTCTTTTGAAAGGTCTTTTGAATTTTGTGTTGACATGATGGTTGGATGTTCTTGTGTCTCATATTTCTTTTGTGTGATTATGTATTCTCCAATATAGGATGGTGTGAATTCTAAGGATCCAAAATCATCACTAAATAATTTAGACACCAGTTCATCATTTTTTTGTTCAACATCAAAACGGTCTATATTGGATGTTGGAATCAATGTTTTCAGAGGACTTGTAGCTCCTTTTTCAAGATGCAAGCAACTTTTAGGTTTGAGATATAGGTCAACTTGATAAATGTTAATGTTATAGACATATTTCATTGTATGATGAAGGGTTGAAGGAACTGCATTCATCTCACAAATCCTCAAATAGATATGAAATCGGGTATTATTTGTGACTTGTCAACACACAATTT
This sequence comes from Sequoia sempervirens, assembly GCA_007258455.2. Lineage (NCBI taxonomy): Eukaryota > Viridiplantae > Streptophyta > Pinopsida > Cupressales > Cupressaceae > Sequoia > Sequoia sempervirens. Next base: position 77,063 of record VDFB02021362.1, on the reverse strand, counting down.
ACTAAGGAGATTCACACTACACACATTAAGGGAAAAAGCATTATCAATAAGAGTTCACTTCATCCCTATCCAAGTGTATTGAGAAATGATTATGAAAGCTTCAATTTTTTTTTACAATTCTAAAGGAGGGAGCTCATTTTGATGGAAAGTAATGTCTATATTAGTTTAATTCATTCGATGGATTAAAGCTGCTACATCATTCATAGTTGTACTAGTAGGAGCTACAATTTTTTTTAAGGTTGTTTGAAGAATATTGTGCTAATTTGGTGAGTTCTAAAGTAAATCCAAAAGGGAAGTCTTTGCAGGAGTATTCTTTAATTTTTCAACAAGATCATACTCCTTTGTGTGTGGGAGGAAACAAGGAGCACTAGGAAGACTGGGTAAAGGTAAAGAGGGCGAGGTTGCTTGTGGAGGTTGCAGGTTATTTCAAGTGTTATATGCATGAGAAATGATATTATAACACAACTATTGTGATACACTATTCTAAGGTGGGTAAAGGATAAGTTTAGGTTTATTTGGAGTTTTTTATTTGTGTGAAGGTGGGTAAAGGGTAAACTCAGGTTTAGGTGAAGGTTTATGGGATGGTGGATAAAGGATGAGTTAAGGTTGAATAATGTTAACATCCTGTAACAAAGTGAGAGTTTTGATTTGTTAGTGTAATTAATATTTAATTACACTTGCATAACTTTACTTAGGTATTATTTATTTCCTAGGTTAATTAATTCTCATCTTTATCTTTTGAGCTATCTTGTTGCTCAAGATAAGATTAGGGTTATGCATCTTTGCTTTTATAAAGCAAAGTATCTCTTGTAATTAATTGTACTTCGAATATATCAAATTGCATTTTTTATGCAAATCTCCGCTTTTTCATTTTTCTCTTCTGTGGAAGGTCATTTTTCTGGTTTGCAATCAGATCTTGGTTTCTAACATGGTATTAGAGCCTCAATTTGGAGCCCCTTCTCAGTCTTTTTGGAGGATTTCATTATAGAGCTCATTCAAGGTCCCTCGAGGGTTTCAATCCATGAGAATATTTATCAGCATCTTGGATTAGATCGAGGTTTTCTGTTCGATTCAGAGCACTGGAAAAAGTCAAAAATGGCTTTTATTTCATTGATTTTCATCATCATTTGCCAGATTTGCGAGGGTTTCAAGCTCAGTGATTTTTTTGATAGATCTAGGGGTCGCCTTATTTTTAGAGCACTTTGGGCCCAAATGGACCTCGCCGTTAGATTCGTAGTGCCCAAAAACCCCTATTTCCATATAAAATTTGTCTAGTTTGGGAAAAATCACTCGGAGAGGCCAAATTTTTTTTACCTGGGTCGTACAACCCCCAGGCACGCATTTCAATGCACAAATTTTGAAAAAAAAAATTTAAAAAATCAAAAATCAAAAAATCTGCCATTGTTTTGTGTAGCCAGTTCATTTTCCCACTGCTGCCACTGCTTTGCCAAGCGGCCACTGGAGGACCACTCGCCAGCCACCGCCACCGGTGGCTCCCTCTTTATGCACTGCCGCTCCAGCTCGCTAGCCCCAATGGGCTCTGCCAGGGACACATGGACAACCGAGTGCCCAACCTTGCTCCTCACCAGGCTTCTAGCCCCCGGCCCCAGTCACATGGGTGACTAGGGGCTCAGCCCCAGGAGCTTTCCGCCAGCCCCCTGGTCCACCCAGGTGACCAGAGGCCAAAAATTTTTTTCCCCTAAGGGCTTATTGGAGTCTACTTGTGCAATTTAGAGCTGTTTTCACCAAATCGGGCATATCTTTCACATATGGCATCAATTTTTTGCAAACGAGATATCGTCGAAAAGATGTTTTTGAGCTCTACGCAATGGTATAGGTCTAATTTTTTTGTTTTTCTTTTTTGATGCCTTTTTCAACCTCGGAAGTTAGATGTTTCTGTTTTCACTTTGAGACACATATCTTTTCACCCGCTAAACCGTTTTTCATGATTTTTGTGGTGTCAGAATGTTGGTTTTGGCCTCCATGCAGATCTAAGGTAATTTACATAACTTTTTTACCTTATTTTATGCATGTATTAATTTTTTTTTCATGCTCTAGGTTTGCATTTTCACTTATGTTTCTGCAGTTTTGCATTGTCTCCTTTTGCAATCATTGGGTATTGTAATAATTAACTGATATAAAGTTCCATCAAGGGGGGTTCTTGGTGACAACTAGCATGAGTTTTTCTGGTTTCCTATTGTTTCCCTTAGCATCTTTCTTGCTTAGTTAGACACATCTTTGGTTTGCTTCAGTTCACACTTCACATTGGGATTTTATGATTCTTGATCTGCATTGGTTCAGATCTTTCTCAGTTTGAAGGTCATGTTTTTTATGGTTAATGTTCCAAAATCTTGATGGTACTCATCCTATGGGTAGTTTTAGTTTTAGTTTGGCATTGGCTTCGAGACACAACTTCTAGATTTTTCATCATTATGGATCCTTTCATCCTTCATCTACAGTTGTGTACAAATTCCATAGTTCATCCCAATTTTAGATTGGTAAGGTAGCTTCATCACAAGTAGCAAAGGCATCAAGAGAAGGACCATTATGATTTTCAAATAGATTTTCACAAATGGGAGGAGCATTAGGGAAGGGAGCATCAAGGGTGTCATGATTCTTAATAGGGATATCTTCTAAAACCAACCTATCCTATTTACATCAAGGAGGGATATTAGGGGATGGACAAGATTTATTGGCATGATCGTAGAGACTAGGTAAGGTGACTTGTAGTAATGTGTCTATGATCTCATGTTCTTGTTGTCTAACATCATCTAAAGGGGAATAAGGAAATGGACAATCAAGAACCTCAATGCTTGTAACTTCCTTCACCAAGATACCTTCACCACTAATAGGAGAGGTATCAGGAGAAGAACATGTATGTGTGTTATGATTGTCTACATTTCCAGTCATGCCAATAGGTAATGTAACATTTGGTGTGGTTAGGATTAACATGTTCCTCATTGTTGTAATCAAAATAGAACTCATAAGAGGGGATACTATGCTTATACAATCCATGTTTAAAAATTTAAGGAACTTTTAAAGAACATGTTATACAAAAGTAAATACAGTGAAATGTAATTTTTAGATGTAAAATAAAGGAAATTGTTGATTACATAATGCAATAATCTAAAAAATGAGATGTGGGAGATGTAAATGTGAAATTAAACAATGCATGAAATGAGCTATTTTAAGTGAGATTTAGTGAAATGCATGCTATAGGAACTTAGCTAACTAATATAGGTAGGTAAAAGAACCAAACAAAAGATTAAAAACAAGTTCTTTAGCTCTGTAAAAGGTAGTTTTAGGGGTGAAAAGGGACTAATTCGCCCAATGTGGCGAATGAGTCCCATTATGGACATTTTTCATAATTTACAAAAAAAATTAATGGATTTTGATGTTTTTTGAGTGCTATGATATATACCTATGTTAAAAATGTAGAATTATAGAAAATTTACATGAAATTAGATTCCAAAAATGTAACCTAAATGTACTTTTTATGAATGCAAAATTTAACACGTAACATGCAAATGAATCATGCAAACCCTAATGCAAGTTCAATGCAAGCTAGATATATGCTGATGAAGTAATCCAAATTATTCAAGAAAGAATTTGAAAAGTAGGTTCACCAAAATGAACCATGGAATTTTAGGACTAGGAATATTATGTCTCCTTTGCTCAATTAGGTTCTTTCACCTAAAGAAAAGAGAGAGATCCCACACCCAAAATTTAGGTGGTTCACTCAATCTAAGGCATGTATGATGAATTTAATACTAAATAAAATTATCAAAATGTGAATAGATGATGAAATTGGTTGATTAAGAATGTAAAACCTAAGAAACAAGTGATGTTTGAAAACACATTGTGTAATACAAAAGACCTAGAAATGGATGCAAAACTAAACATAAATGAATCAAATTGAAAGTGTGCACCTAGAATATGGATGAGGATTGGAAATGTATTCTATAATGTTTTTTATGATATTTTTTATGCTTGGTGGAACTTATTCGCCATTCTGGGTGAATCAGTCCTAGTTCTATAAAATTGAGCTGAAACCTGTTTCTAACAAAAGGGTATCTAAAAATGTAGAAAACCCAAAATTTAACTAGAAGTGGGACTCATTCACAACCCATGGTGAATTATTCCACTTTTTAATTTATGATTATTCAAAAGTGGAATATGGGGTTTCCAATCTACACTTTAGACTTCTCTAGGTGTCCACTTTTGAAACTCTGATTTTTGAACTTGAAAGTAAGTTTTTGTTGAAATTTTGACTTGTTGAATGAAAAGAAAACTTGAGAAACCTTGAAACTTGATTCTTAATGATTTACAAGATTCCAAAATACCTAAATCTACCAAAACAAAAGGGAAGAGAGAGAAATGTTAGATGTTATGGCATGGGGGTTTGCCTTGGTCAAACCCATTTTAGGTAATTAAACCAAACTGATGAAAGAATAGAATGAAACATGCAATAATGGATTTAATTACCTTTCCATGATGTTTGGTATCAAAATTCTACAACAAAACATGAATAATTTTCCTTTGAAAATATGAAAAATTGCTATCTTGCAGACTTGAAATGAAGAAACCCTAAGTTGTTTGACTTGAGATGGAAGATTGGTGGATGAATGAATGATAAGTGGTGTGAGAAAATATGTGAATTAAAATAATCAATAACACACAATAGATGCAATTTATTACATTAAGGGAATCTAAATTAACAAAATACATTTCAATAAAATGACTCCTTGAAAACATTCCATCTTCCTCTATTCTTAAATGTCCATGGTAATTGTGCTCTCAGATTTTGATTATACACTAAATTATTGGGATGCCACCTAAAAAATGAGTAGCCTCTAAGCTAAAATGTAGAAACTATTTGTGCACTTACATGATTTAATGATTTAGCCTAATGATATGATGAAATGACATGATGAATGAGTTGTTGTATACAGAATGATATGAAAATGATGCAAAGCAGAATTAAACTAATGGAGATGACATGGAAATGATTCTAAATGTTGAATTTAAAAAAAACTAAGGAACACCTGAAGGAGCCATGATTCTAATCTAATTTCTAAACTATTCTAAATGTTGAATCAAAATGCAATTAATCTCTCAAATGCTAAGATGAATTCTATAGAGTAATTGTAGGCTATGTTCTCTTATGAAAAATCTATAAATGAGCCTCTATTTATAGATTTCACCAAGGCATTAGGTGAGTTGGTATCATTGGATGATCATGATTAATTCTGGAGAAATCAACAGTGAGAAATGAGCATGTTAGAGAAAATTAAGGAAATTGTCCCCTTTAGTAGAACAATCTTGCCAAGTGTAGAAAAGAATCAATGGAAGGAAGAAGCCATGTGTCCTTGAGTTGGTTAAAATTGTTGAATAAATTTCAATTTTAGAAATTAGGAATAATTATTTTCATGTGACACATGGTGAGTTGGAAGATGAGATGAAAGGAGGTTAGGAGAATATGGAGAAATGTGACAAAATTCAAATTTAAAAAAAATCAAATTTAATAAGAGGGAATTAATCAAATAAAAGAAATTAGTTAAAAAATTTCATTTTAATTAAATCATGGAGAAAGGATTTTAGATAAGAGGAATTAAGAAATATGAACTATATAAATAAGATTTTCAATTTATTTATATAGTAAAGGAAATAAAGATTTTATTAATTAAATGATCAATATTTAATTAATATTCTTGAGACCAATTTTGGATGTATACATTTTGACCCTCTTTGAAGTGATCTATTTATGCATTGCTTCAAAGAAAATTTTACTAGTGCTACTAAAACTTTGACAATGCCCCAGATGGCGATTTTCAGAAGATAACAATTGTATGCCTCCTCAAGAGATAAATCAAGGAATTTTTTATGATAAAAGATTTTTGATGATTTTTTTTGAAAATTTCTATTGATGTATGATGAAATTATTATGTGATGAGATTCCAAAGATTTATCTCCCGATATGGAAGAATTGAGCTACTCCAATTAATTAACTCTTTTAAAAATTAAAATATCCCACCAAAATTACCCTTTTGATTACCATTATTAAGAAGTAAAAAGTTAAAAGAGGACTCATTTGTGCATTTGTAATTTTGAAAATTTATGGAGTGAGATCATTGTTGGGAATTTGAGTGAAAATGGTGATCCCCTATGAGACTCATCGATTTGAGTAGGTGATGTGACACAATTGATCAGCGGGATACAAACCTTTGGTATGGATGTCAAAACCTTTTTTGTGAATTTTGAATAAATTTTTCTTTCTTGTAATTTCAGATTTTAGATATTTTAAAAGTTTCAATGCATATGAATGTTTCTGCGGTGCATAGACTATATTTTTTAGTGTATCCACTTATATTTTTAGCACATCGGCTAGTTTTAATGGTGCATCTATAGTCTAAAATGGCACATCAAACTTTCAGCACACAGGTGGATTGTAATGGTGCATTAGGGTTTTTAGATAGAGAGTTCACTAGAAATGGTACATTAAATTTAAGTTTTGGCACATATACCTAGAGTAATGCTACATCCAATTTTATGGCGCATTAGAGGGATTCCATGGTGCATCCAAGGAATTCTCTAGTGCATTGGCAATCTATTATGGCACATCAACCCAATTAGGGGGTGTATTCACCTTTCAGCACAATGAAGCCCTATTATGGTCCATTTAGGACATAATTGAAGATTTTTTTGTTTTCCCTTGATTTTTATGATGCTTTCTCGCATCAGCTAATGATTTGATTTTGATGACAGATTAGATGATTTAGTGATCTCATAATAGGTGAGATACAATAATGATGATGTTGTTTTAACCTCATGATAGGTGAGGTTCAAAAATAAATGTTCACAAAATTTGATAGAAAATCTCACTAGAACTGATAGGATGATTGATTGATGTTTAATTTCTTGGTTGATTTGATTTGATTGATTGATGTGTTGATTATAATGTTTTATAATGATAGGAGATGGATTTAGATAATCTTTAGTCCTAAGAGAGGTTTCCATGGACTTGGGAGATGATCCCACATCCATCACAAGCTGATAGAGATATCATTGAATGATGTGGATTATCCTCACTGATTGATATACCCCAGATTAGGATTAATTGGGGATTGTTGACTGCATTGGTAGAGAGGTGGCATAGTGACCATAGAAATTTTCATCTAGGCACTTGAGAGATAGTTGTTATGCTAGAGGATGTCTATAGGATATTGTGGATTTCTGTGGTAAGTGATATCGTAACCTATGATCACACTAAGTAGGGAGGTACAGATTCTCTACCCTAGATATTCCATGATGATCATATTGTTGGGTATGAGATTCCTTGGTAGGAAATGTTTGAGAGATATGCCCCTTTTCATTCTATTCTTGTAGGTTTTTTAGTGGCTTCTTATGTCCTGACAAGAGGGAAAAGGGATTATTTGTTGATTGGGGTTAGACGTTGGAGTAGATGATTCAATTTGGGACCTATTTTGCTTGTGGTTCATGTATGATTGCATAGTTATACCATGATTTACACTAGTTCATGTACCTAAGAGGATCTAGTTTATTTGCAGGTGTGACCCTCTTACAAACATGGCCAGATATAGACAAATTTCAACTATTTGGGAGACCTTATGTTTATGGTTATGCAGGCCCAATTGTCCAACATAAGCTAGGAAAATTGGATTATTGGAGATGGGTACTAGATCATCTAGATTCAATTACATGGTGGTCATATGTAGACTATGAGTAGTGGACCAAGGATATTTTGGAGGTGCCCTATTTTATGACTGTCAGATATCTTATTGGGTAGACACATTTTATTACCAAGATATTCTTGTTGCAAAATGTGCTCAAAAAGTACAACAGAGTTTAGGGGATACCTCAGGGATTGGCTATGTATGTATGGAGGCAATAGGATGTGAACAAGTGGGAGCCCACATTATCTTATGATGTTGGATGTGATGATTATCATCATTTATAGCCAATGATCTCAGACTACCTTTCAAATATTGTTGAGGGATATATGACTAAGGAGTATTCACAGTATTTTGTTGAGCATCCCTTTCTAAGGATTTTGAGACCTGATGAGCTAGTGAGAGCATTAGAGGATGATGAGGATAGAGCACACAGATGAAGGAGAGGTAGAGGTGGAGAGAAGGAGGAGAGAGAAGGTAGTGATGATGGTGGGGATGATGGTGGTGATGATGGCAGAGATGATGGTGGTGGTGGAGATGGAGGAGGTGGTGCTCACTTAGGATTGGATGTTAGTGTTCCTCACAAGAGGTGATCCTTAGTGGTAGTATCATAGAAACAAGTGTAGATACGGTTGCCCTTGCAACAACAATAGTCTCAAATTATAACATTGCATGCCTAGGTTTAGAACTTTTAGGACTAGTTGACACAAGTGAAGGGACAACTACAGACATAGACACAGTTGTTGGCATAGGTTCAAGCACAACTCTTATAGGCCTAGGGATAGATATAGACTCTAATGGCTTAGAAGGATGTTGCCAAATAGCAGCTAGCTTAGGCACATGGCTAGGGACAGGTATAGGGACAAGTTACTACACTAACTATGGAGAGGGATACATTTAGGTGATGGGTAGAGTAGGTAGAAGCTATCACTGAGAGATTGTAGCAGACTATGACAGCTACCAAATTTGCATACTATTTTAGGGAGGTTCTTCATACTACATAGGAGGCCCAATTTTACAGAGATTGATATCATGAGGTAGTTCCTCCTGAGCGGTGGATGAAATTTGCATAGTTTTGATTTGGTATGTCATACTCTCATACAATTAGTGTAGGTCGTGTCACACAACTATTGCCTGGAGATGGGAGAGATCTAGGTGTAGGTCCATCAGGTGCAGTGGGAGGTATAGGTTCAGGAATGCCAACACCATCTAGATTTTTTGTTGAAAGTACTTGTCAAGGTTATTTTCAATTGTTATAAGTGTCGAATGTTGATCACCCAAAGGAAAAAACCATCTTTACTATGTAGGACACTCAAGTAGGATTATAACAAATTTATCTATGTTTGCAACCACAATTAGACCCTATTGGTGAAATTTTGAATAATATAAAATAAGATTATTTATTGCTTGAATGGATTTCTTGGATCTAGAAGCAATGATGTCCTCTAAATAAGCATTCCAACTAAAAAAAGAAAATCAATGATTATACTTGCATTCATGTAAAAAACTAAATCACCATACTAAAATGATATGTTCTTTAGGTATCTCTAAAAAAATAAACCCTTGTAATTCTATCTCTTCCCATGGTTGAAGAGGTATGCATCTACAACCTAATTTATCTTAAATTCATAATCTATTATGACCCATTATCAAGATGTCAATGTAGAAATATAGGGTTTTTGCAAGTGTGATGCTTATTTAGCATTGAAATTCAAAATGAGGTTCTATATCACTATAACTATTTGACCCTAAGGATAAAATCCAACAAAATAAATGTTTTAAGAACATTTCCACATTCCAACACATCTATAGGGATATTTTTATATACCATACATCATATGTGTTAGACCTTGTATTATGTGTTACACACCAAAAAAATTCCTCATATGGCTTTTATATGGGTTATGGTTCCTACTTGACAATTGTAGCTCTATCATGATACCTAGGTGAGGGTTTTCAACACAAAATTATCAATTTTAGCTCCAAAAATATTGATAAAATATAAATTAGTGATCTACTAAATGGAATCTAATGTTGCATTCAAGGTAGTCCTCGGTAGGATCACCATAGCATATATACAATCTTACATCACCAAGAAAAATGTTAATTCAATTTTGTTTTCTTTTATCTAGTTTGTGGTTTTGTTGAGATTTTTTTGTGTGGCGAGTTGATCTTTATCAGTGAGGTGGATTGAAGTTACATTTTTTCATGTTCCATTGACAAAATATCTTAGTTTGATATCCAATTTTTAATTTAATTATTCTTACAAACAAATATTACATGATTTGCATAAAAAATTAATTTGGTATTAACAAAAAGTGATACTTTAAATTTTAATGGTTGAAATAGAAGGATAAAAATGAAAAATCACAAGTATGATGGCACCACAAATTTGAAAAGAGAAAATTAGAATTATAACAAAACAATGAAAGTTTCAAATTAAAGAAATAGAGGAAAAATTTGATGGCATATGAAAGTGAGTTAAAATTCAACGTTGGAAGGTGGAGAGGGTGTGCATGGTCAAGTAGAGGAACAATTCAAAATTGTAGGGAAGACACCAAGAGATGACTCCACATCCGTAAGGAAAAGAAAAGAGAATGAGTTCACAAGTATAGATCAGGTAAGGTAGATTGGTGCATGTGATAAAGAAAATTTTAGAGTAATTTAAATGTGCTAAAATAACATTCATAACTAGCCACAAAGGAAGGTGGGGAGCATGTTGGAAATAAAGGATGTAAGGAAGGATAATGAGAAGGGGGGTCACATAGATGTGGTGTAAGGGAAGAAAAAATAGACAGAGAAAATTATATGCAAAGTAGAGGTTTTCTAGGCTATGAACCATACAAATGTTGAAGAATAAATAAAAATTGAATCTACTATGATTCATAGCTACAACAAAGAGGATTATAAATAAAGTGTAGAGTGGTGTATTGGATAGAGATGAAATAATTATATTATATTAGAGAGTTTCAAATTGTAAATGTTTGATTACTTGTAACTAGTAGAAAAATAAATAATAAAAACTTTTTGAATTGTCTCTAAATCGATTGCTATTCAAGTTTCTTAATTTGATAAATGAGACTCTAAGTGTAAATTTTATTGAGATAAAAAGTTTAATCATTTGATAAAACCATTAAATTTTAAATTGTATTAATTGGTATTAGAGCAAGGATTGGGGTTGTGTATGGAGAAGACCCTAAGTGTTGGAATTGTAGGAAATTGGAAGAGAGAAGACTTGCAACTGTAGATGGTACCAAAATGGCATACAAAGCACAAGGATGTGAATAGAGAGTACCAAAAGATAATGACAATTCAACCATTATGGAGATGCTAAGAGGCATCACATCGAGAATGGATACAATGGAAATGGTGAAATGAAGAAGAGTTCCTATGATAGATGTCAGTGAAGATGAAGAAGTCAAAGCCCCCAAAATTGATTTGAAAGATGAAGGTGAAAATATAGTGGAGAGAATATTTTTGAAAGAAATAGTGAAGATTAGCAGAAATTCAAGAGTGGAAAGCTCTAGTTACAATGGAAGCTTGGACCCAATAGATTTAATTGATTGGATATTAGAAATGGAGAAATATTTCAACTATGATTCAATAGACGACCTAAAAAGAGTGAATTTTTCTTGCACAAAGTTGAAGGGTCACAAGTCATTATGGTGAGATCACATGAAAGTTGATAGAAAAAAAAGAGGAAAGGAAAAAAATAGAACTTGGGATCGAATGATAGCAAATCTGAAGACTCAATTTCTGCCAAAGGATTATCGAGAAAGTTTTTTTCAAAAGTTAAAAAAATTGAAATAAAAAGAGTTAAGTGTGCAAGCTTATATAGAGGAATTTTACAAGTTGAATAGCCAAGTTAGATGTGAGGAGGAGGATGGAGAAAAGGTTTCAAGGTATATAAATTGATTGAGATATAACATTCAAGATGAATTGTCTATATTGAAAGTCCATGCAGTAGAAGAGGCATACCAATTTTCCATGAAGGATAAAGAAAAATTTTCATGAAGACACAAAGATAATACAAGAGGAAGAGGAAGGTATTTCATGTGAAGTGGACCGGCAAGTAATAGAAAATGGAAACAATTTTTTTTTGAGGAAAATGACACTTCACACAAGGAGGATTCAAGTTGAAATAGTAGGGTAAGAGGATATTCTAGAAGAGGTAGAGGAAGGGGATTTGGAGGCACATGTTAACAATGTGGAGAGGTTGGACATAGGGCCTTTGAATTCCCTCAAATACATCGAGATGTTAGCACAAAGAATGCAACAAATAGTTAGTCACACAAGTTGATGAAGTGAGTGTCAGTTCTCCAAACCAAGTTGAAGAGCCCAAACAAGGAGATTCATTGATGCTAAATATAGTTCTTTAGAAACTAGAAAAAGAACAACTGGATCCAAAAAAAAGGTGACATTTATTCATAATAGTGTGTAAATTAGGTGGCATGTACTATAAGGTGGTTGTGGAAATTAGAAGCACTATTAATTTGGTCTCACAAAAGATGGTGGAGAAGCTACAATTAAAGAGGAAAAACATCCAAATCCTTATTGAGTCACTTGGTTGCAAAAGGATCATCAAATTTTGGTATGTGAACAAAGCCTAGTTCAATTTTAGTTTGGAAATTATGTTGATGAGGTGTTGTGCGATATGATGCCCATGGATGCTTGTCATGTCTTTTTAGGAAGACCATGACAATATGATAGACACACTATGTATGATGGTTGGGTAAATATGTATACCATTACCAAGGATGCAAGGGCATATCATTTGAGCCTATTAAAGGACAATGAGAAGCAAGTAAGGGATAGTTAATTGGTTTATTTTCATGCTAGTGAACTAGTGGTGATAATGGTAAATAAGAGTGGGAGAAACCCAATAGTAGCACATGAGAAGAGAGCTTTCAGTGAAGTGAAGGGTAGTGATGAAGAATTGGTGCAATAGTTGTACAAGGAAGAGGAAAAGAATAAGGGGTAGCCAAATAATGGTAAAAGGGGTGAAGAACCAAATAGAGGTAACCACCAAGGTGACTTATGATTGCAGCATAAGAAACAAAATAATGTGAAGAAGGGAAGAAGTAAAGATTTTTTTATCAATGGCCACAAGGTTGATGGATGAGGAAGAAATTTGGATTAAAAAATGAGCACAAAATTGCCATTTGAAGATTCCTAAAATGTTCATGAGTTGCACCATCATGGAAAAATTCTCCTATCTGGCATGTCTCATGTAGGAGCATTGTGGTGTATATGCAATCTCACATCACCAAAAACAAGTTCAATTACGTTTTCTTTTCTTTTATCTAGTTTATGGTTTTGTTGTGATTTTTGTAAGGAAAACTAGATGAGGAAAACAATTTTCCTAACGTCAATACTTCAGGAAAGAATGCAAAAGTACCTTTAATTTTTTTTCAATAATAGTCAAATTGAGATGCAATATGAGACAGATTACAGAAATAGAGTATTTAGAAAAACACACATGAACACCAAATATACGTGGGAAAACCCTTACAGGAGAAAAAACCCACCACACCAAGAGAAATCACTTTGTATTATAGTAATCAAAGTTACATATAATTCCAGACTTATCTTTCTGGTGTCATTAAACAATAGAATTCATCATGTACATTCTTCAAACAGAAAACTTTCAGGTTTCAACCTTTATAGATTTTTAATCCTTCACTGATACAGTTGGAATTCTTCACACTTCACTATTGATCGAACTACTATCCAACCAAAAAGCATCTGCAATTTCCAACTATAACCATGGTGTTCCCTGACTGTCGAGCTACCTCACAGAACTGTCGCAACAAATAGACTCCCAACGGTTCCAATTCGGCTCTTCTGATTCATCCACGTGATGCCACATCAGAAGTCATACTCGGTCAACATAATTTGTATTGTATTGGCATCTCGGTGAGACACTAATAGTGTCTCGCCGATGCCACATTGACCTCTTATCGATGTCGCCAAGAGCCTCTATAGTCACCAAGATATTATATCAAGCTCCAACAAATATACTAAGTCATCATGTAGTTGTTCTGATTTATCGCTTTCGCTAGAAGGTCATGGAAAAACACTAAGGTTACACCAAAGTTCCCATATCTACCGAGCACCAAATGGAAGTCGACAAGACTTACTCCTATTGCCAAGAGTTCATAGCGATATTCATATGTTACTCTGAAGTGTTCACCTATCACCAAAACATTTGTCCATTGCTAAGACTTCTTATCGATCTCTATGACTTATCCTAAACAACTTTTGTCTATCGCTAAGAGTTACCTCGATAGCCATCAGCTATCACCAAGACAATAGCTTATTGCTCAGACTCAATAACGAAACCTAAGAGTTATATCGATAACTCCCAAGTAGTCCCTGTCGGCATAGCTTTCTTCTATCACTAAGACCTTCCCCGATAGCTTTGAGTTATACTGAAGATAACACTTAAGTGTCCCCGATGAAACAAAACAAGCAAACACTGTCAACATAACATTTTATTTCATGGTGACATCTTACTGAGTGAATATAGGTTATTCCGAAGACCTCAATACATACTTTGTCAGCGAGAGATAAACACTTCACTGAGACATCTCTCCAAATGTTGAAGCCACTCTGAAACTCCAGTCGCCAAGAGTCTCTTCAATACACAATAGAAAGACCTTTCGGCCAAGGTACTCCTAAGAGCTATGAGGTCATAGCGAATACACCAAGCTACAGTGATAGACTCCACAGTGTACCTTTTGGCAAGACAATACCTAGGTCACAACGACCTGTTCAGAATTAGATAAAACAAATTGCTAGTCGGCCAGACAATCAAAATGTCACACCGACATTGCTCTAAAGGAGGTTTCAGCCTGTAATGTTTGAGGCACATATTTCCAACAATCTCCCACTTGACGAAGATCATTCAGGCACCTCTAGAGCATGCAAAAATTACTTTACTAAAAAACATGGGCACTAAGGCCCATTGAACTGACACACCACTTGAACTTGTCTGTGCTCACTAGCTTCGTCAATGCATCTGCAACATTCTCCAGAGTATCAACTTTTTCCAAACTGACCTTTCCATCCTCAACCATATCTTGTACAAAGTAGTACTATACATCGATATGTTTTGTCCTGGCATGGAAAGTTGGATTCTTTGCCAGAAAAATGACACTTTGACTATCACATAAGATTGTTATTTCCCCTGCATCAAAACCAATGTTAGAACATAAACATTTCAACCATACAGCTTCTTTACAAGCATGGGTAGCTACCATGTATTTAGCCTATGTAGTGGACAAAGCGACTACAGCTTGCCGCTTTCTCATCCAACTCACTGCACCACCATTCAACATGAAAATGTATCCACTAGTGGATCTTCTGCTGTCAATATCCCCTACCCAATCAGAGTCTACATAACCATGAATGCTGAGAGTTCTCTATGATTCAACCAAATTACCATGGTAACACAATGCAAAATCTGAAGTTCACTTCAAATACCTAACACCCTCTTCACAGCATCCCAATGTATTCTTCCTGGATTAGCCATAAATCGATTAAGTACTCCCACTGCTTGGGCAATGTCTAGCCTTGTACAGACCATTGCATACATAAGAATGCCTACTACACTAGCATAGGGTACACTGGTCATGTCCTCCATCTTAGTAGGAGATTTTGGACAATCCTCAATAGATAGCTTCATTCCCTATATGACTGGAACAACTAACTGTTTGCAATTATTCATACAAAATCTCTCTAGAATAGTCTTTATATACTTACTCTGACTAAGCCAAAGCTTTCTATTCTTCTTGTCCCTAGTTATCTCCATCCCTAGAATATACCTTGTTGCACCAAGATCCTTCATTTTTAACTTAGCAGACAACTGAGACTTAAGATTAGAAATCATTAGCTTGCTATTTCCTATGAACAACATATCATCAACATAAAGAGCAATTACAAGCACTTGATCACTCTCAGATTTATAGTATACACAGTGATCAGATTTTGATCTCACAAATCCTAAAGATAATACATAGGTATCAAATTTCTAGTACCAGATTCTAGGTGACTGCTTTAACCCATATAGATACTTTTTTAATTTGCATACCAATTTTTCTTTACCTTTCTCAACAAAGTGCTCAGGCTGGGACATATAGATTTCTTCTTCAAGATCACCATGAAAAATTGTTGTCTTCACATCCATCTGTTCAACCTCTAAGTCATAAGTTGTTGCAAGTGACAATAGAAATCTAATGGATGTCAGCTTTGCTACAGAGAAAAGATTTCCCCATAGTCAATTCCCTCTACCTGGGAATAACCCTTTGCAACCAGTCATGCTTTGTATTTTTCTACACTGCCATCCAGACCAATCTTTTTCTTAAATACCCATTTACAGCCCACAGGTTTTCTGCCCTTAGGCAAGGGCACCAGACTCCAGGTTTCATTTTTATCTAATGACGCCATTTCTTCCTCCATGGCTTTCAACCAAGAATCTGAATCAGACATTTTAATTGCCTCCTTTATAGTCCTAGGCTCATCAGTACTAGAAATCAAGGCATAGGCACAAGTAGAATCAATTAATGAGAACCCATACCTATCTGGTTGTTTCCTTTCTCAGGTTGACCTCCTCACTGGCTGAGGCTGAGGTTCATCTTCTTCAGAGCTTTCAGAACTGCTTGAGCTCTCCTCAGTTTCAGGTACATTTTGAATCTTCAATTCCTCTTTCTCTAGTGTAGGAGAAATTGCTACTACATCCTTACTATTTTTTGACTTTGTCTCTGACTGCAGATCCAAGGTGGAAGGTTTCAGCTCACGAAAGATTACACTTCTGCTATATACAACCTTCTCTGTAATAGGATTCCAAAGCTTGTATCATTTAATGTTAGCACTATAGCCAATAAATATACACTTAACAGCCTTGTTGTCCAACTTAGATCTTTTTACATTTGGCACATGTGCATATGCTTCATAGCCAAAGACTCTAATATGTCTAAGAGAGGGCTTCTTACCAGACCATGCTTCCATAAGTGTCTTATCAACAAGAACAGAGTTTGGAGACCGATTAACTAAGTAACATGTAGTAGCAGTAGCTTCAGCCTAGAACTTTTCTTCTAAACTAGCACTACTAAGCATACTTCGTGCTCTCTCCATCACTGTCCTATTGAACCTTTCTACAACTCCATTCTACTTTGGAGTGTAAGGTTTAGTCTTGTGTCTTTTTATTCCATGGTCTTTACAATATCTTTCAAATTCATCAGAACAGAATTCACTGCCATTATCAGTCCTTAAGCATTTATTGTTTTACCAGTCTGATTTTCAACAAGATTTTTAAACTCCTTAAATCAACTGAACACTTCTGATTTCCTTTTCAAAAAATATATAAATTCTCTTCTTGAATAATCATCAATGAATGACACATAGTATCTTGATTTAGACAAAGAAGGAACATCTACTGAACCAAACACATCCAAATGAATATAGTCTAACAAACTAGAAGTTTTATGAGGACTGTCATAAAATGAAACATGATGCTGCTTTTCATATATACAGTGTTCACATAATTCAAATTCCATATTACAGTCTTCAAGCCCCTCAACCAAGTTTTTGATCTTCAAGATTTTTAAACCTTTTTCTCCTATGTGGCCTAACTTATGATGCCAAAGCATAGTCTTTTCTGTAGGAAGTTTTACTTCCGTAGAGTTTACATAATTAGGGACAATTTCCTCTTTACCTCCATGAGCAGCTTTCAGTGACTTCAAAGAGACACTATTACAATGAACAACTTGTGCATCCAGCTTGTACAGGGTACCAATTCGAGCACCTCTAGCTAGCACCATTGAACCTCTAGTCATCTTGCAGCCACTTCCCGAGAACAAGACTTGTACTCCGATATCATTTAGCTTACTCACAGAAAGTAAAATTTGAGCTAGACCTGGTATGTGCATAACATCATTGATCCCCTTTATTCTGCCATCAGGGAATTGGATTCTGACTCTTCCATGGCCAACAATTTCCAAGGTTGAATCACTCACCAAGTACACCTTTCCACCATCGTATTCTTCATACTTTGTAAACCATTCTCTATGAGATGTCATGTGGAACGATGCTCCAGAGTCGATCAACCAGACATCATCTGATGCCTGAGTAGCCAAGGCTGCAATGAAGGCGTCACCATCAATATGAGAAGAACCATTATCTAAAGACCCTTTCTTCTTCTTTTTCTCCTCTTTACAATCCTTTTGGACATGACCAGGTTGCCCATAGTTCTAGCACTTCACCTTGGACTTCTTGCCAGGAGACTTTGATCTCCCCTCTAATTTTGATTTGGACTTCTTTTCCTTCTTCTTGCCTTTATCCTTTGACCTTCCTCTAACAGCAAGTGCCTCCTTCACCATCTCAGAAGATTTTCTTCTCATTTCTTCTGATAGCAAAGAACCAACAATATCTTCCATTTTGAAACTAGATGTTGTACTCCCAATAGCCATCACTAGATGATCCCATGAGTCTAGCAAAGAACATAATAGAAGCATACAATGATCTTCTTCTTCAATCTTTACACCAAAAAATGTTAATTGTGTGAGCAACATGTTAAATGCATTCAAATGATCAGCTTTAGAGCCTCCTTCTTGCATTCTAAAAGAGTAAATCTTCTTTCTTAGGAACACCTTATTCACCAAAGATTTCCCCTGATAAATAGATGCCAGTCTCTTCCACAAGAGAGAAGTAGACTTCTCTTCATGCACATTGAGAAGAATTGAGTCTGCCAGACAGAGCCTTATCAGCCCCTTCGCTTTCCTATCTACAAGGTCCCATTCTTCTTGCTTCATGCCTATAGGTTTAGTTCCAGACACAGCAAGCCAAAGGTCTCGATCTACTAAGAGATCCTCCATCTTGAGTTTCCACAATTCAAAGTTACTACCATTGAATTTCTCTATTTCAATCTTCCCAGAGGAACTAGACATCTTAATCTATAAATAGAAATAACAATCTCTACAAAACTCCCACTGAACAATATTGAGACAAAAAAACTAATATACCCCCAAGGATAACACAACTAGCTAGGCTCTGATACCACTTGTAAGGAAAACTAGATGTGGAAAACAATTTTCCTAACATCAATATTTCAGGAAAGACTACAGAAGTACCTTTAATTTTTTTCAATTACAGTCAAATTGAGATGCACTATGAGATAGATTACAGAAGCAGAGTATTTAGACAAACACACATGAACACTAGATATACATGGGAAAACCCTTACAAGAGAAAAAACCCACCACACCAAGAGAAATCACTTTGTATTACAGTAATCAAAGTTACATACAATTCCAGACTTATCTTTCTAGTGTCATTAAACAGTAGCATTCATCATGTACATTCTTCGAACAACAAACTTTTAGGTTTCAACCTTTACAGATTTTTAATCCTTCACTGATAGAGTTGGAATTCTTCACACTTCACTATTGATCGAACTACTATCCAACCAAAAAGCATCTACAATTTCCAACTATAACCATGGTGTTCCCTTACTGTCGAGTTACCTCACAGAACCGTCGCAACGAATAGACTCCTAATGGTTCCAATTCGGCTCTTCTGATTCATCCATGTGATGCCACATCGAAAGTCATACTCGGTCAACAAAATTTGTATTGTATTGGCATCTCGGTGAGACACTAATAGTGTCCTACCGATGCCACATTGACCTCTTATCCATGTCGCCAAGAGCCTCTGTAGTCACCAAGATATTATATCGAGCTCCAACAGAAATACCAAGTCATCACGTAGTCATTCTGACTTATCACTTTCGCCAGAAGGTCATGGAGAAACACTAAGGTTACATCGAAGTTCCCATATCTTTCGAGCACCAAACAGAAGTCAACAAGACTTACTCCTATCGCCAAGAGTTCATAGCGATATTCATATGTTATTCCAAAGTGTTCACCTATAGTCAAAACATTTGTCCATTGCTAAGACTTCTTATCGATCTCTATGACTTATCCCAAACACCTTTTGTCTATCACTAAGAGTTACCCCAACAGCCATAAGCTATCGGCAAGACAATAGCTTATCACTCAGACTCAATAACGAAAGCTAAGAGTTATATCGATAACTCCCGAGTAGTCCCTGTTGGCATAGCTTTCTTCTATCGCTAAGACCTTCCTCGATAGCTTTGAGTTATACCGAAGATAACACTTAAGTCTTCCCAATGAAACAAAACAAGCAAACACTATCGACATAACATTTGCTTTCGCGGTGACATCTTACTGAGTGAATATAGGTTATTCTTAAGATCTCAATACATACTCTGTTGGCGAGAGATAAACACTTCACTGAGACATCTCTCTGAATGTTGAAGCCACTCTGAAACTCTAGTCACCAAGAGTCTCGTCGATACACAATAGAAAGACCTTTCGGCCAAGGAACTCCTGAGTGCTATGAGGTCATAGCGAATACACCAAGCTATAGTGATAGACTCCACAATGTACCTTTCGGCAAGACAATACCTAGGTCACAACGACCTGTTCAGAATTGGATAAAACAAACTGCTAGTTGGCCAGACAATCAAAATGTCACACCGACATTGCTCTAAAGGAGGTTTCAGCCTGTAATGTGTGAGGCACATATTTCCAACAATTTTGTTGTGTGGCAAGTTTATCTTTCTTTGAGAGGCAGATTGAAGTTACATTTTTTCATGTCCCATTGAAAAAATGTCTTAGTTTGATATACAATTTTCAATTAAATTATTCTTACAATCAAATATTACATTATTTGCACAAAATATTAATTTGGTATATTTAGATACTTAAAAATGTAATGAATGATATCATGCACTCGAAATAGGTATACTAACATCATTTCATGTTTAAACCCATCCTCTTTTTGCTTAATAAATTAAATTAGCTTTGCTATTTATTTAATTTCCTCATTTTCTTTAATTAACCTTGGTAGAGCTCTACTTAAAGTTTTTGAAAAAAATGGTAGTTGGCTTTGCCTTGTCATGTTTTTGAGCTTCTATGCCCATGTGTAGGTGTATAGGAGTGAATTTTCACCCCTTATGAAAATTTCCCTTTTTCCTTTCTCCACTTTAGTAAACCAAACTTGAAAGCTAAAATCAACATAAGCCTATTGCCTTCATTCCACTTGGTACCTATTTTCAGTTTCAGTGGAGGAATTTCTTTCTGGGATGCCTGTTAGGTGCACAGATGTTTGTGCAGTGTGCTTACATCCCTGGAAAATTCCTATGGTTGGAGCCTACAAACGTGTTACAGTTCTCATTGGTAGTTGACTTGTAACACCCTCTTCAGCTAACTGACCTGAATATGGTTGTTTTCTTCATCTTTCCTTCAAATTACCTCATTCTACATGCATTTCATTTTCTAAGCTTTCAATTCAAGTTCTTCAAACTCTCTTGCACTCATTTCTTGCATTTCAAAGCACTTTTTCACTCCATAACAACAACAACTACACTCCATCACTTCAATAGATCATGTGTTGGACTACACCATTGCAGTAGAGCCTCAAGTACTCTCATTTTCTCCTCCATTAGCCTCGAGTGCTCTTGGTGGAGGTGGTAAGCTTTCCACTCCTCTCCTTTATTACTTGGTTGAGTAAGCACATTCACTATTTTGTAGTGTTTAAGTTTTCTTTACTTCATTTCTTTCTTATTCATACTATTTCTCCATTGTTGTAAACTTTGCTATCCATGGAGGTGGAAACACCAAAGCAGAGGTTTGACTAAGGTAGACCCCTAAAAAGCCCCAACCTAATTTTCCTCTTCTTTGTGTGTAGGTGGATGTGCTTTTGGGAGCTAGCTGGAGAACAAATTCTTTTGTGAGATCTTTTTTGCCACCCTAACTCTTATGTATTTACTTTAACACATTAGAGAATATCTTGTCTATTTCATAGCATTGTTTTGGCCCTTTGGAAGTAGTTATCTAGGTTGTTAGCCTATTTTCTATAGTTTAACCTTGCCTGTTTAGTCCTCTGGTCATATGGATGCCAGCACACTTGAGAGATGCTAGCATGCCGCTTTGTTGTCTTGGGACCATACTTTTGTCCTTAGATAGAGAGCTTCCTAAGGTGTAGTGTTCAACCTAAAAATTGGCTTACCTAACCCCATTTTGTCTTTCAAGGACCTTCAAAGTGATTGAAGGACCTTATAGTCCTCATCATTCTCATCTCACATTTCTAAACACCCTATTAAGCTAAGGTAAGTTCAGGCAGCCTTGAACGTGGTTGGTCCCCCTCTCTCACATTTTTGGTGAACCTGACATGAACCATTTTGGATCCATTTTGAAATACTAAAAGTCTCTTTCCTTGTATTCTAGGAGTGTTGTAAGTGTTATTTTTGTGAGGTTGTCCCCTTACAACTCAACTTGCAACCCCTAGTTGGCATAGTTGGAAGGTTCCAAAGGTGTTGCATAATGAAACCTTAATTGGGTCACTATCTTATCCTTTGGACTTTGGACTCCATGAGAGTATCATCTATTGTGCATAATTCCTCCTTCCTACATCAACCTATCCCCTTTGCATAGCCCATGGACAATTGTACTGGTATAACCTTCACTTCACAAGCCCTGCCAATGGGTTTTAATAAGGAACCATCTCATCTCTACATCCCTACATGGATCAACAAAAAACATCATAGTGGGTGTTCTTGGTGATCCCATGTCACAAGTAAACATAATAACTGGGGAGATCAAGTTGATTAACTTTTTACATGAATATGGGTACGATGTACTTGTGAGAACCATTAACATGCATGATAAGTTGTTTGTGCCCCCTTTGGGTAGTATTGTCTTGTCGATCTTGGTTGGACCTAAATCTTTGAATCTCATATTTGACATTATCCGTGGGTCTAAACTCTTTAGAGTAAAGTTGGGTATCCCTTGGTTAGTGGCTATGAATATAGTACCCTTAGTTGTGCATAAAATTTTAAAATTCATCCATGGGGGTTTTGTGCATGTAATTCATGACACCAGTTATAAACCACTAGTTGCTCATGGTAGCTACTCCTTAGGATACTCTTGGCCTATGCCCATTGGTCCTCTTTTTCCCAAGATGGACCTCCTACACTGAATGTATTAGAATTATAAGAAAGGGTGTTTGAGGTAGAAAGTAAGATACCCTTTGTCACCTTATGTTGTTTCACACAGGGCTTGCTCAAAAGGTGATAGCGATGCCACTAAGTCATGTAGGAGGGAAGAAGAGAAGTGGTCTTGAGATCCTCCTTCTTCCTCTTCTACTATTCATCTTGATGCTTCCTCTTGCCCTGCTAAGGCACCATGAATTTCTGCTTTATGCTTGTAGGAGAATCCTATGGTGCTCGCTTGGTCAAAGCCTAAGCATCTAGTGTTCAAACTTCTTGTTTTACCCATGAAGCCTAGTCCTATTCAGTATAGTAAGAAAAAGGACTCACGTTGAGAGTCCTCTTTGTATCAGCCTCCATGGCCTCCAACTTCTCCTACTACCAAAGTAGTGAATAGGAAGAGGCCCACTACTAAGGCACTTGAGCCAATTCCCTTGGTTGCTTCTCAACTTGCTCCTCCTACTCCCATGCAAGAATCCATTCCTCTACTAGAGACGGTTGTAGTGGACATTCCCATGGTTGAGTAGGAGATTTCTATTCCTTCATAGCCTCTTCCCTCCAACTCAAAGAGTAATAAAAATCACCTTGTGTGTGAGCGCAAGCATCAACGAAAGGCCCTTCTAGTTGAGTAGGTTGCCTCATAGAGGAAGGAAGAAGAGATGACCACCCTTGCTTTAGGGCCTCCTATAGTGTCTTCCTCTCTTGTTCCCTCTACTTCCCTTCAGTCTAGTTTTGCATTGCTTCTGACTTCCACTGTGAGTACGAATGTGTTGAACCCAAGGGGGTATAGGTGCTCATTGTTCCTTTGGCAGAGCCACCTTTACTGATGTATGTTTTGAATATCCTATCTTTCTTGAAGCTTATAGATATGGCTAACATCTTGATCGTATCTACTATGGTTATTTCCTCCTCTTCCTCTGCACCTCTTTCCTTGTCTATGGGAAGCTCACATCCCCCAATGAAGAAGGAGGTGGAGGGTAGTTTCTCCTATAATAAGGAATGAAAGAAGATCCCACCTTCTTCACAAGGTGGTCCTATGCTGACCTATTCTATCCTAGTGATGAATCAATCCTAGCTTCCCCTGAGTTCATCACTATTGTTAATTCATTTAGGATGCGTAGCAGTGATTCTTAGGCACAACTTACCCCAACAATTAAAGTTAAATATGAAACTCTTGTAGGATGTATGTTTAACTATGTGGATGAAGTTTCGGCCTTATCAATGATGTTTATGAAATCTTTGACCCTAGCTCCAAAAGAGCTTAGTGAAGAATACCTTGTGGGGCCTTCTTTCGTAGCCCTTGTTGCGAAAGGGTTGGATGCTCCTTCCCCCTATGATGATTTTGAGTGGGAATTGAAGAATCTATTGGTCAATCAGTGTTAGGAGGAGGCCTCTTCTTGATCTTTAGATTAGATGTGTGTGTGTGTGTGTGTGTGTTTTGTGATGTGTTCCCCTGTGGTCATGCTATGTGTGCCTGGATGACCCTTGCCACCCCTATTGGTGCTTGGATATAGGTTTGGTTTTTGTTTCATCAACCTTCCTCTATTTTTATCATCATTCTTCCATGTTTGTGCTTGATTACTGGTAAATTCAAGATGATGCAAAGCATTGGGGGCATTTAGGCTTCCCTTCCATGTTGACCCAATTTTTAATTTTTAATTTGCCTTCTCGTGCATTCTTCGCATGGCTTGATATAGTAGGGGGTTGATGAAAGTTCATTTATATACTATTACTATACATACACACATACATATACATATATATATATACATACATATATATATATACATATATATATATATATATATATATATATATATATATATATATATATATATATATATATATACATACATATATATACATATATATATGAGAAATTCTGACCTTGACATATCAAGCTACCCTTGTGCCATTTGTTTGTGTTTTTCTCTTTTTCTTTCTCTTTATCTTTATCTTTTCTTTGCTTGAGTTGTCCCTCTCATGTGTGACAATGCTACTTCTACAACATTTCAATTTTTAGAAAATGCATTCATTTCCAACAATATTTTCTCAAAAATCTTCACAAACAATTCTTAATAATCACATTCTCAACTTTAAACCCTAATGAAAAATGTTTCCTTCATCATGGTTTTCTAAAGAAATAACTTGAAAACCTTCCTCTAAAGTGGGAAAAAATTTGGCCTTCCCCTCACATGGGGTATATTCTTCCTTTCGAATTCCTTGATGAAGTGAAAATATTTTAAAAGGATCACTTGATGATGGATTGATTTGAGAGAGAAAACATTTTCTTTCAAGCTGTGTGTCCCTTGAGTTGACCCTTTCTTTATGATGGGTTCCCGAGGGACCCCTTTGAAATTCTTCCAAATTGTTGATGGTCTACGTGACTATCCACTTAGTTGCCTATGTGGCTACTTTCTAACTCTTAAGAGCCACTTTCCTAGGTTTCCTCCATGTTAGAGATCTTGGGGGATACCTCCCTATAGGTTTGAGAGCCTATAGGGTGATTCCTTTGAGCTTCCTCCATGTGAGATATCTTAGGGGTGGCTCCCTTGTAGGTCTGCTAGTCTGTAGGGAACTTTCTAGGGTTTCCTCCATGTGAGAGATCTTGGGGGTTACCTTCCCTATAGGTCTATGATTCTATAGGGTGATTTCTTGAGTTTCCTCCATGCGAGACATCTTGAAGGAAACCTTACTTTCAGGTCTACAAGTCTATAGGGTGCTTTCTTGGCTCCCTCCATGTGAGAGGCCTGTAAGGAACTTTTCTGGGTATCCTCCATGTGAGAGTTCTTTGGGGACACCTTCCTTATAGGTCTGTGGGCTTTTAAGATGATTTATTCATGGGGCTTCCTTCATGTGAGAGATGTTGGGGGTTGCCTCCTTATAGGTCCATGGGCCTATAAGATGATTTCTTTCTTCAACTTCATAGTTTTGAGAAGCTATGAAGTCCTTTGCTTGCCTTGGACCTTTAGGTTTGTCAGATCGTGGGATACTTCCTCAAAAATTCAAATATACATTTATAACCATACTATTCTTCAATCTACTTTACCGAAGCACTCATCAATATTCGTGCTCACTAAAGTGGGGGAAAAATGTATAGGAGTGAATTTTCACCCCTTTTACAAATTCTCCTTTTTCCTTTTTCCACTTTAGAAAAAAAACTCAAAGGTTAAATTCACCATAAGCCTGATGCCTTTAGTCCACTTGGTGCTTGTTTTGAGAATAGGTGGAGGAATTTTTTTCTATGATTCCCACACAACACGTAGACATTTGCGTGATGTGCTTATGTCCCTAGAAGATTCTTATAGCTGGAGCCTATAGAGGCATTACACTTCTCATTGGTAGTCGACTTGTAACACCCTCTTTGGTCAACTGACCCGAATATGACCATTCTCTTCATATTTCCTTCAAATTCCCTCCTTGTACATGAATTTCACCTTGTATGCTTTCAATTCAACTTCTTCATACTCTCTTGCACTCACTTCTTGCATTCCCAAGCACTTTTAGCAGCACTTTTCCACTCCATGGCAACAACAACTTCACTCCATCACTTCAATAGAGCAAATATGGGACTACAACATTGCAATAGAGCCTCAAGTAATCTCATTTTCTCCTCCATTAGCCTTGAGTTCTCTTGATGGAGGTTGTAAACTTCCCACTCCTCTCCTATATTACTTGGTTGAGTAAGCACATTCACTGTGTTGTAGTGTTTTAGTTTTCTTTACTTCATTTCCTTATTTATCATACTATTTCTCCATTGTTGTAAACTTGGCTATCCATGGAGGTGGAAACACCAAAGGGTTGGTTTAACTAATATAGAACCCTTTATAGCCCCAACCAAATTTTCCTCTTCTTTGTGTGTAGGTGGATGTACTTTTAGGAGCTAACTAGCAAATGAATTCCTTTACGAGATCATTCTTGCCACCGTAACTCTTGTGTATTTACTTTATCACATTAGAGCATATCTTGTCTACTTCATAGTGTTGTTTTGGCCCTTTGTAAGTAGTTAGATAGTTTGTTAGCCTATTTTCTAGATTTTAACCTTCTCTCTTTAGTCCTTTGGTCGTACAAATTCCATCACACTTGAGAGATGCCAGTGTGTTGTGATGTCATCTTAAGACTATGCTTTTTTCCTCAAAAAAAGACCTTCTTGAGGCATAGTGTTAAACCCCAAAACTAGCTTGCCTAGCTCCATTCTATGTTCCAGGTCTACAGAGTGATTGAAGGACCTTAAAGTCCTCATCATTCTCATCCTGAATTTCCTAACACTTAGTTAAGTTGAAGGTAAGTTAGGGAAACCTTCCACTCTTGAATCTTTGTGACCTAGGGCCTTGAACATGGTTGGTCCCCCTCTCTTATAGTAGGGTCCAGGGTTTATGATGAAAACCCCCTTCTTTTTCAAAATCTTGCAATCATACACCTTGAAGGTTCTATTTTTGCATTGACCTGTCATGCTCAGTTTCCAGTCTTTTAGGTTGTAACTTGAGCTATTGAAAACATTGTATTACCGATACTTTTGTTTAGGTCTTTTGATAATCATGCTCTTTTTTATTGTTTAATAATGCCTAAGCTAGACCAAAATATTTTTGTTAAAAGACTTAAGTCTTAAGTCTTTTATCTTGAGGGTTGAGTTTCATCAACCTATTGGTTCCCCTTTTCTAAGACTAACATTATTTACATGTGTAGGATTGACCACCATCCGATTGCAACATCTAATCCTTGTAGTTCCCTGCGAGCTTTGTATGATTAAAATAATGGCTTAATAAAATATATGGGGTTAGTGGGTCATTGATGTTTTTACCATTGTACTTGTGGGTCTTTTTCTTTGATGTTGAGCCCAACGTTCTAAATCTTTGAGATGAACAGATGAGATATGATGGTGAGATTAAATCTTAGTCGTTCCCCACTTACCCCACGAGGTCAATGGGTTACTCCTACATGGATTCCATGATTGTTTGGAATGAGAAAAGGTGGTTCTTAGGGAGTGGATGAGTTGATGTCTAGTTGGAAAGTTGTTGTTGGCTAATGGAATGATGCATGATGATGATGTAAATTCAAACTTGGTTGACTAGATATCAGTTGTTCGAAAAGCTATCTCACCCAAAGATTGATAGTGGAGATTCAAAATTTAAATTACCATGGTAATTTTGTAACATCTAGAAAATGAAGAAGAAAGGTTAAAAGAACACACTCAATGCTATCTAAGCTCTAATGCAATCTAAGCTAAACAAAAGAGAATAAAGGAAAGCTAAAACATAAATAAACTGAACAATCTCACCCAATATCTAAGTAATTCCATGTATAACCTCGATTTCCCTTCTCCATTTTCGCATTGTAGTATAATTTCCCTCAGATTTCTCTTGTGCAAGTATAGTATGTGATAGTGATTTTGCGAAAAATCAAAGATTCAAATAATAGATATGCTTCCAAAAGTCATAAAATTTTAGGAGAGATTGGAATGATGAAGGACAGATCGATTTATAGAAAATTGATCATTCGAACGACAGGTTAGGATCGAAAGATCGATGAACAGTTGAGATCAAAAGGTTAGACATGCATTCTGATAACTATTAGTAGTGACATGAGTGATACAAATGAGAAATAGAAATAAAGATTAAATAAATGATTTAGTCTTCGATTTTGGTATTCGAAGGAAAAAGAATAGTATTTGCATGACAAAGATAAAGATCGATTAAAGTAACTCTCCATTCAAATGCACACACAAGATTTAATTAATTAAATAGAAATATTTAATTAATACACATGTACATGTAAATGAATTAGAACTAGATGACTAAATGATATGACAAAGAGATTACTCGTGAAATCCATTTAGACACTAAATCCAGAGTTAACTGGCCAATTAAAATAGTTGTCAAGTAAGAGTAAATACTTTTAGATAATTTGCATAATTATCTAAATATAGAGGAATACCTTAAAATAGAATTTATGAATTAAATAATTCATTTAATTCAAGATTTGATATTTAAAGAATAATTAAATAAATAAATAATTTATTTAATTATAGTTGAAATATGATAGAGGTAAATTAAATAAGAATTTATTTAATTGAAGAAGAACAATAAGGTCAATTAGTAACATAATTAAATAAAAAAGTGTTTATTTAATTAATTAGGTAGAATAAAGATAAAGTGAATTAATTATATAACTAATATTATTTAATTAATAGAAGAATAAATGTTAAGATAAATTAATTAAATAAATAGATTTATTTAACTAATAAAGAAATGAATAGAGAACAATTAAATAATTGACATTATTTAATCATGACCATAGAAATACAAATCATGAAGAATATTGAAGTTGTAGGCTTAGACTAGATCTCGGTGTCTACATTTTCCCCTCTTTGATACAATGTCATTTCAGCATTGTGTCAAACAAAATTGATCAAAGATATGCCCTAGTTATTCCCTAGTATAAAACAGGTGAAGGTATGGCCCCTCAGGAAAATTGACAAATTTTCAAAAAAATTAAAAAAAAAATTGGAAATAGTCCTGATTAGTCTATTTGATAGCTAGAAATGTAGTGGAGTTGACAAAATTGAACTTGGAATTTTTAGGGACAAGTATGGGTCGATTGAAGTTGGAAGTTTACATAACCAATTAAAAGAAATGCCACCAAAACCCTAGGTATAAATAGAAAATGGGGTACAAAACCATTCATATTTACCCACATTGCTTTGAAATTTGAGATTTTTTGCTCTGCACTCTCAGCGAAGATGTCACCTATTCCACAAACCCACCATTGATCATATAGGATCTGAATCTTTAGGCGGCCGATCGATGTGGCCCCCCAGTATATACTTCGATCTTGACTTTTGAATTTTTGTTTTTCACACCTTTTCATGTGTTTATTTTTATTTTTTGTGATGCATCATTCTTTTTGAAAAGCTTCATTTGAATGCATAATCGATGCATGTGTATGCTCAACACATTTGCAAATTCATGTTTGATTTTTAGTGTAGCTATTTAAGATTTTGACACATTCATTTTTGAAATTGATGCATGTGAAAAATTGTTATGCATTTGCTTTTTGTTCAATGCATTTGTAAAGATTGCATCACATTTGCATTTATCATGGATGTTTGTATGCATAGTTGTAATTAGTCGCATGTGATAATTCCATACACAATTGTGATTTAAAATGATGCATTCAAAATTCTATGACACATTTGCTAAATAAAATGATGCATTTGGTTTATTGTGATGCAATTGCAAAGGAATGACACATTTGAATAGCATTTTATTTTGTCACTTTGCATTAGGATAGGTGATTGATTTTGACATGAGGCATGCATAATTCCATTGTAGGTTGTTTTGGACCCTGTTTATACACAAGAGTCGAGACCATCAATTTTTCACTTCCAGAACAGTTTGTGGAGTGCAAAGAAATTATTTTTATGGAATTTGGGTCTCGTCCATGTGACAAATATTCCCATCATTCAGGAGAACCAAGGGCTATTGATGGCATTATGTGAGTGATGAAACTCAGAGACTTCCTCACTTCACTTGCCTACTAGAGAGGCTACAATTACTTTGGAAGATGTCTATAGGATTCTGAGACTTCTTATTAGAGGCACTAAGGTGATGTACAATACCCAGAGGGGTTTCACTAAGATGTGTAGATATTACCCTCACACGGATATTAGATAGTTAGGTATCAACCACTATGAGATTAGATTTTCTATTGTTTACATTGATAGGTGGTATAGTCCTACCTGACCATCGAGGTCATGGATTTCCTATGGGATGGGGTGAAATGCTAGTTGGTATGTTAGAGCATCGGGAGGTGTGTGCTTGGGGTCCTTGTCTTCTTGGCATGTTATATTTTCATTTGCATGATAAATCTATGAGTTGTGGTTCCACACTCTTGATGGTATGGGAATGGGAACACATTTCCATCTTTTGTCCACCAGTTATAGTTGATGTGCAACATGAAGCACCATATGCCTTTTGTTATGCAGGGGCTAATACTCAACACCATATGGGAGATACTGGATACTTCATACATGCTATTGATAACATGGTTCAATTCACATGAAGACCATACTTGGGTTGTCCAAAGTGGTCAAACGAGGACGATCATTTGCCATTTTTTTTTCCAGACATAGTATCTGATTGGGAAGACTATTTCACATATGCATATTATAGAGAGACATTTTCCAGATCGTGTGTTGCGATAGTTTGGAGAGGTTCAGGATGAGCCTAGAGGAAGAGAAAAGTTTGTGAGGTCTTCATGAGAGATCCCACTATTGGGGGAAAAATATTGATGCATTGCAGGAAGTGTAGTGGGGGTGGAGAGATGATTTGGCTAATCTAAGTACCACCGAGGCATACGATCAGTGGTGGGTCATTCATAGGTTGACTCCCCTTACAAACATAGATTAGGATGCATCGATAGAGTGATGAGGGACATGACCACATAGTAGGCATGGTAGAGGTAGAGGTCAGAGAGGTGGAGGTGGTTGAGGCGATGATGGAGATGGTCGTGGAGGTGATCGACAGGGTGGTGGGAGAGGGACATGTGGAGAAGGGCCACCTTTATCACCTATCCAAGAGGAGGGATGGGAGGAGGAGGATGTGCACATGCTAGATATTGGTAGAGGTGAGGAGGAGGTGCGTGTTGAGATTAGTAGGGATGAAGAGCATGCTGTAGAGGAGGCCATTCCAGAGGAGGAGGTGGGCAGAGAGGAGGTAGAGATTGATGCCCTTGGCTTACTTGGTTCCTATCAAGATGATGATGAGGAGGGGGATGATTATGAGCATGAGTTTTGAGATAGGATTTTGGAGGAGTTAGAGGATGAGGATGATGGTGTGGATTAGGTGAGACAATAAGATACATGGGCAATTGATCCAGAAACTGCTCCAATTCATACTTAGCTTGCATTGTTGGAGTAGCAGATGAGGATTTTGATGTATGAGCAATATTTTCCATGGATGGAGAGGGACAAAGCCTATATCGACTGAGATCAGGCCATAGTTCAAAGATAGAGACCAAGCAGAGGTTTTATGAGATTAGAGCTCTATGTAGTGGGCCAACAGCTGCATTTTCTACGGAGCTAGTCAGATCTAGGGAGAGGGCCACTTATTACCAAGATTTGTATGAGGTAATGGTTCCTCTAGAGAGATGGGCCTCAATTTTCTCATAGGTACGTAGTGACAGGTCTCAGACTAGGATCCACACCAGGATAGTTAGCATAGAGGGTGTTGAGCAACCACACAAGTCTGGTCCATATGATAGACCACATTCAGGTCATAGGTCATTAGGATCCTAACATTATTCATCTGCACACTCTAGTCATGATAGTAGTGGTAGTTCTGGACCGGATAGGGACATTTCTTGATATGTACTAAGACATTGTATTATGATCTTATAGCCTATGGGCTTCCATATTCATTGATACATTATGACATTGTGATGTGACACTATTGAGCGATATATATATATATATATGATTTTGGCTTTTATTTTCTTGATATACATTTCTATTTATTGATTTATGCATTCTATTATTTATAAATGTTATGTCTATATGAGATGCCTATGTAATAGATGAACATAACTACTTTATGATGTGTTTATGCAACCTATGATGTGATGTTGTTCTATGTGATGATGTATGTATTAATATCTATGATGTCGATGGATGTTATGTATGCAATTTATAATTATGAGATGTGATATGTTGTTTTTTGTACAATGATGTCTACATGTGATGCATGTATTTACATTTGTTATGTAAATATAATGCTTATGACATGTAAGTTATGATGATGAATGTCTAATATTCCATGATGTCCTAGATATGATAAATGCCCATATGTTTGTATATTTCAAATGAAAAATGTATGTGTTATTGTTAATAAATGATTGGGAAATGATATTTCTATCATGTATGTGTATGGAGGATGATTTATATGTTTGTGTGTCATAGGATTCTATCATAATGCAAGAAAGAACTGTTAGTGTGGAAAGAAAGATTAAGAAATAATAAAAGAAATGAGATGGATGTTAGTATTAGCAATCTTCCATGTTTTTCTATATCACTAAAGGTGTTGCACTTTATCATAATTGGGTGGGACTAATACAAATGGAGAAAAAAACCATGATATGACATAGATAAAGGTGTGCAAGGTCATCCACTTGCTAACAACAAACAATCATAGAAATGGATTGTCATAACTCATACTAAGGGCACAATTGCCTTGGTCTTTTTGTCAAGATAAACCATAGATGGAAAAAAAATTAAAAGAAAGGTCATCAGATGTCATCACTCCTCAAAATCCTTCATGGAAAATCCTTGAGGAAACTAGTCAGATGACTCCAAATAAAATTTAAAAGATAGTTGATAGACAACAGTCAAAGAAAATAGAATTCTAATACATTGTTGCTTCTCTAAATCCTTCATGGGACATCCTTGAGAAAGCTAGTAACAAAATTTCCATCATAAAGTCAAATAAAATGATAAGATAAATAATCCATAAAGTCAAAATTGAGTAAAATATTTTCCAAAACTTGATATGTTTGTTTGATTTGTTAAGATTGATAATAGGATTGATTGATAGAGGCTAATTTTAGGAGATACACATACTAGATAAGACTTTGAGTCTGGTTTTGATGTTATGACTATCTGTATAAGGTATGAAAAATCCTTGTTTCAGAAAGACATGTATTGTATAAGATGTTGAGTCTGATGTCGTTGATGTGATAACCTATGTAAGGCTATGTTGATTGTTTGACAATGTCAATATGTAGGAAGGAATCATCCTATATAATGCATAGATTGTTTTGTTGATATCGGTATTCAAGAAGGGCTCATCTTTAATAAGAAAAAAATGATTGTTTTGATCATGTTTGTTTCTAGGAAGGACACATCCTATAGAAGACATAAATTGATCTATTTTGGTTGAACATTGCTTTGGAAATTTGTTTGATTCTGCTTAGAGACATTGCTAACTTGTTCACCAGATTGATTAATGACTTAAGATGATGTGCTAACAATTGACTCTATGTGACAACAAACCCTAAAGGAATGACCTAGTGCAGCCTCGAGGGCTCATCGTTTGATGCTCTTGCCTACATTATACATGTAGAGACCTCATAGTTCAACATGACCAATGACCTTGTCATATAGACAATGGATTGAATCATGATTTTATACAGATAAAACTAAAAAGACTGACCTAATGCCTCAGGGAAACATTGGTAGACGACCTTTCCTATGTCCAGTCGCAGAGGAAACATAGTTTGATAAACAACAAAGATTGACAAGTGTGACTGAGTTTGACTTTGTTTTTGAATTTTTGACATGTGTTTTTGTTTTTGTCTTTTTAAGTTTTTTGATGTTTTTGGATTTTTTTAAGACGTTTTGTGACAAATGCATGTGAATGATGCCTATAACAAAGAGAGAAAGCATGTGCAAGAATCCAAGGACAACCATGATCTTGCCCCTAGTCAAGCTGAAAACCAATTAACAAGTGATGTGGATAGTCATGATGTTGTTTGACGTGGGAAGGACACATGTTGAAATAACATAAGGATGGTGATAATGTGACTAAAGGATCAAGGTTTGCAGCAAGGCTAGAAACAAAGCCAAGGAAAGTTTTGAATGATACACTAGGATACATAGCAAGATTGTATGGATTGGGCTTGTTGCATTTGGAATGACTTTTTAGGATTGGATGGGATGATGGAAGATCTTTAGACCATTGACAAGGGAAAAACAAGGCATGTGATAGGTATGAATAGATGATCGGTGGCTTTGGTAAAAGATAAGTTACATGAAGATTTTTGGCTCAAAAAATTATCATATGGTCTCCAAGGACTATGTCATATGAGGATAACTCATTTTATCTAAGGTATGGGTTTGGAAAATGCTATGAAGGCTATGACATGATATTCTGTGGATAGTATATGACCAAAGGATAGACATGTCAAGAGATTTTCCAAAGCATTATTTATGTTTCTACCCATCCTTATCAAGATTAAAGTAGGTAGGAAAATGAATGTGAGTGGTAGGGCTAAGATGGTGATGCAAGAGCATCCAGTGGTGTAAGGGCAATCTTGCATCACCCAAAAATAGTTAAATTTCAAGTTTCTCGATTTTTAGATGTTTTTACATTTTTGGTTACCATTTTTGTCATAATGAAATTCCCAATTTATGGTTTGTTTTTCTATTCCTGGGTTGAAAGATATTGCACTTTTAGTTTCCCAGATTTGCACATCACCCAAAAATAGTTAAATTTCAAGTTTCTCAATTTTTAGATATTTTTATATTTTTGGATACCCTTTTCGTCATAATGAAATTTTCAATTTATGGATTTTATTTTCTATTCTTGGGTTGAAAGATATTGCAGTTTTAGTTTCCCAGATTTGCACCTAAAAATCTTTCGAGTTAGATTTGAGGCACTTAGAGTTCTCAGAATGGCCCCGAAACTTGTCAAAATAAGTGTAGCAAATTTTGAGTGTGTTATTGACTTCGAGACCTTTCCAACGGTTCAAACGGTTCGCGAATCGGAGTCCCAGATCAAAAGTTACGGTTCCGAGAAGTTGGCACACTTTCTAGAAGATACAAGTGCAAATGTTCTTTTGAAATTTGAACTTCAAGCTGTAATTTTTTGGCACCAAACTGCCTAAACTCAAATTTTAATGTTGTTTTGGCTCCAAACTAAAGAGGAGCTCTATTTATGGCAGTTTTCTAATTTTTGGGTAACTTTTTGGGGACAAGCTCGCATATTGCAAAAGGGTGATTCTGTAGCTTTCTATAACTTGCATGTGTTGTAGAACTTGGGGATTTGAGATCCTCTGCATGTAAGAGGCTCCATTTTCTGAATAATAAAATTATTTTCTTGTTTGTGGGTTATTTTCTAAGCCTTGGGCTACGCCCTCATCAAGTGGTATTAGAGCAGGTTTTCTTGAGAGTGTGGACAGATCATCAATCATGAGGCAGTTCACACCAGGACCATGGTTGTGGGTCGAGGTCAAGAAAGATGCCTCCAAGAGTGATGCTTGGTAGGCATGGTGGTGCCAGAGGTGGTCGAGGTGGTAGAAATGCTGGTGGAAGAGATGCACTGGCAGCCCTCCAGATATAGATTGAAGCATTACAGGAGCAGTTGAGAAGAAGGTTAAACCCGAGGGAGGAAAGTGAGGAAGAAGGTTCAAATGTAGAAGAGGAAGAAGAAGCAATTGATCAAGACCAAATGCGGCTAATAAGGGCCATTTCAAAGATCGGGAAAAGACCTAGAGTAGAAGTCCCCAATTATTCCAGAAGTCTGAACTCGGAAGAGTTGATTGACTGGATCAATGAGCTAGAAGAATATTTTGAGTATGAGGAAATAGAGGACCCAGATCGGGTTAAGTTTGTGAAAATAAAGCTGAAGGGCCATGCTAGTATTTGGTGGGAAGAGGTCTAGTTGAAAAGAAATCGAAGAGGAAAAGGAAAGATCACTAGATGGGATCACATGGTAGAGAAACTGAAGAAGCAGTTCATACTAGTGGAGTACGAGTTAGATCTGTTGAAATTGCAAGGGTTGAAGCAAGGAAGTAGATCTGTGAAAGAATATACTGAAGATTTTCGCAGGATAATCATCAGAACGGGTCACATGGAGGCCAATAAGGAGAAGGTAGCCCGATATCTTAATGGGTTACAACCGAGCATTCAGGAGGAGTTAAGCCTAGTCAAAATGACCAAAATTGAGGATGTGTATTAGTTTGCTCTAAAGGTGGAAGAGAAGCTAAAAAAAAGATTTGATGGCAAGCAAAAAGGACAAGGAGGTCAAAGTGGAAGGGGCAATGGAAGGCCTTCAGGAAGCCGAAATGATGATGAAAAGAAAAGTGAAGATGTGGGTACCAGCCGAAGCCAAAGGAATGACAACTTCTACCACCCTCGTGATAAAAACAATGGTGATTAAAGAGGTAGAGGACAAGGGAGATACAAAAAAGGATTTGGAATAGGTGGTTTCAAAGGAACATGTTTCCAGTGTGGTGAAGAAGGGCACCAAGCCTATGAATGTCCACAACACCAAGGAAGGGTAGACAAAAAGCCAAAAGGTCATGGAAGGGTTGCGCATGTAGATGAGGAGACCCAATCTGAACATTCAGATGATGCTGAAAGGGGAGAAGCCCTAGTGATTAGGAGAGCCCTAGTGAATGAAGAAAAGGAACCAGAATAGTGGAAGAATCTGTTTCTCACAAGGTACAAGTGTGAAGGAAAATGTTGTGATGTCATTATTGATGGTGGGAGCACCGATAATCTAGTGTCATAAGAGATGGTCACAAAGTTGAAGCTGAAGAGGGAAAGGCACCCACATCTGTATCGGATTACCTAGTTGCAGAAAGACCACAAAGTTTTGGTCAATGAGCAGTGCCTAGTAAAGTTCAAGATCAGGAGCTACCATGATGAGGTACTCTGTGATATCATTCCCATGGATGCATGCCACATGTTGTTGGGGAGGCCGTGGAAGTTTGATAGGCGAGCTATACATGATGGCCATGCAAAAACTTATTCCTTGATAAAGGACAGGGTTCGTCACAAGTTCAAACCCCTGAAGGAGACCAAACAAAGGGTGTGCAATAGTGCTAGAAATTGTTATGTAGATGGAAGAAATTTTTTAGAAGGTATGAAGCATGAGTGAGTGTGTTATGCATTGATTCCTATATTGAGTAAGGAGGATAGTGAGAAGGTCCCAGAACAAGTTTCTGGGATGTTGGATGAGTTTCAGGATATTGTTTCTGATAATGTACCTGAGGGTTTACCACCAATAAGGAAGATTAATCATCTAATTGACATGATTCCTGGAGCCAATTTTCCAAATAAGGTAGCTCATAGAATGACTCCAGTAGAAAATGAGGAGTTGAACAGACAAGTTCAAGAGTTGTTGAGAAAGGGTTTGATACAGGAGAGTTTGAGTCCATGTGTAGTACCTACAGTACTAACACCAAAGAAGGATGGGGACTAGAGGATGTGTATAGATTTCTAAGCCATAAAAAAGATAACAATCAAGTACATATTTCCCCTACCAAGGATGGATTACCTAATGGACTGTTTGAGTGGAGCTCAGTACTTCACAAAGATTGATTTGAAGAGTGGATATCACCAGATCTAGATTTGAGAGGAAGATGAATGGAAGACTACCTTCAAGACCAAAGAGGGCCTGTACGAGTGGTTAGTCACGGCTTTTGGGCTAACCAATGCACCGAGCACATTCATGTGGCTCATGAAAAAGGTACTAAAAGAATTTCTGTAAAGTTTTGTTATTGTGTATTTAGATGATATTTTGATTTTTAGTAAGACATTGGTTGAGCATCTGATGCATATTCGGAGAGCCTTTGAGAAGTTAAGAGAAGAGAAACTG
Source organism: Sequoia sempervirens (assembly GCA_007258455.2). Classification (NCBI taxonomy): domain Eukaryota; kingdom Viridiplantae; phylum Streptophyta; class Pinopsida; order Cupressales; family Cupressaceae; genus Sequoia; species Sequoia sempervirens. Next base: position 38,928 of record VDFB02021362.1, on the reverse strand, counting down.
TTGATTAATCTGAAGAAGTGTAGTTTTTTGAAGAGGGAGTTAGTGTACTTGGGGTTTGTTGTCTCAACAGAAGGTCTCAAGATGGACCCAGAGAAAGTGAAGGCTATTATGGAATGGCCTACCCCAAGAACTGCTACCGAGGTGAGATCTTTCCATGGTTTGGCTAGTTTTTATAGAAAGTTCATTAGAAACTTCAGTAGTATTGGTGGACCCCTAACTGAAACAATGAGAGGGGATAGAATAGAATTCAAGTGGAGCACTGGAGCAACAAAGAGTTTTGAACTGTTGAAGTAGAAGCTAATAGAGCAACCTGTTCTAGCCCTCCTAGATTTCAACAAGGTGTTTCAGCTAGATTGTGATGCCAGTGGTTGTACCATTGGAGTAGTGTTGAGCCAAGAAGGTAAGCCCATTGCCTATTCTAGTGAAAAGTTAAATGATGCCAAGAGAAAGTATTATGTATATGATCAAGAATTTTATGCGATAGTTCAAGCATTAAAGAAATGGAGACATTATTTGTTGTCAAAAGGAATTTGTTCTATATACTGATCATCAGGCCTTGCAGTACCTAAATAGTCAGGAAAAATTAAATCAGAGGCATATGAAATGGATAGAGTTTTTATAGAGTTATACCTTTGTTTTGAAACATAGGAGTGGGAAGTCAAATAGGGTTGCAGATGCCTTAAGTAGGAGGCATACATTGATGACAAAGATGTAGATTGAAGTAGTTGGGTTCAATGAACTTAAGACACTATACACAGAAGATCTTGATTTCACAGAGACTTGGAAAGCTTGCAAGGAACCTGTTAAAGTGGACAGGACAAGGTGGCTATATTTCATAATCCAAGATGGCATGTTATTTAAGGGAAGTCAATTGTGTATCTCGAGGAGTTCCATAAGGGAGAACCTGATAAAGGAGAAGCATAGTGGAGGAATGACAGGACATTTTGGTCGGGATAAGACCATTGCCATTATCAGTGAGCATTATTATTGGCCTCAGTTGTCACAAGATGTGAAGAAGTTTGTACAAATCTGAGGGTATGTCAGATGGCTAAAGGAGTGAGTCAGAATATAGGTTTATATCAGCCCTTACCTGTACCAGAGAGGCCATGGGAGGATATAAGTATGGACTTTGTTCTTGGTTTGCCAAGGACACAACAAGGGAATGCTTCAGTCTTTGTGGTGGTTGATAGGTTTTTGAAGATGGCACATTTCATTCCATGTTAGAAGACCCATGATGTAGTCCACATTGCTGACTTGTTCTTCAAAGAGGTGGTGAGGCTACATGGTTTGCCAAAGAGTATTGTTTCAGATCGTGACACAAAATTTGTGGGGTACTTTTAGAGAGCCTTGTGGAAGAAGCTGAAGACAAAGTTGAAGTTCAGTTCTGCACACCATCCACAAATAGATGGGAAGATAGAAGTTGTCAATAGGAGTCTGGGTAACCTACTGAGATGTTTGGTAGGAGATAAACCCAAGGGATGGGACTTGATCTTACCCCAGGCAGAATTTTTTTACAACAATTTTGTCAACAAAAGCACTGGTAGATCACCATTCCAGATTGTGTATGGAGGTAGCTCGAGAACAACTCCAGAATTGAGGAAGATGGACCAAGAAAAGAAAATAAGTGTTGAAGCTAAAGATTTTGCAGAACACATCGATGATATACATGAGAAGGTAACATAACATATTAACAAGATGAATATGCAGTATAAGGCTAAGGAATATTAGAAGAGGAGGTATAATGAGTTTCAGATTAGTGATGATGTGATGGTCCACTTGAGGAAAGAAAGGTTTCTAGTGGGCACATATAACAAATTGAAGATGAAGAAGTTCGGTCCCTGAAAAAATTTGAAGAGGCATGATTTAGAGAATGCATATGAGGTAGAGTTGCCAGATGGATTCAACATTTCCCATGTGTTCAACATTTTAGATTTGATAGAGTATCATGAACGTGGCACAGAGGAAGCACCAACGATGGAACAGTGTGGGATTCCAGCACCTACTTCAGAAAATGAGGAGATTGAAGAAATCCTGGATAGTCGTGTGGGAAGGAGTACCAGGAATAGACAGTATGAAGAATATCTGGTGAAATGGAAAGGAAGGCATGTTGAAGATTCATCTTGGTTGCCTAAGGCAGAGGTCAACCATTTGGGTTGTCCTCCACCATCTGAGATGTGATGGGGTCACTTCTCAAATTACCCTGGGCATTTGATGCAGGATGATCCAATGGTGTAAGGGCAATCTTGCATCACCCAAAAATAGTTAAATTTCAAGTTTCTCATTTTTTAGATGTTTTTACATTTTTGGATACTCTTTTCATCATATTGAAATTTCCAATTTATAGTTTTCATTTTTTATTCCTGTGTTGAAAGATATTGCAGTTTTAGTTTCCTAGATTTGCACATCACCCAAAAATAGTTAAATTTTAAGTTTCTTGGTTTTTAGATGTTTTTACATTTTTGGATACCCTTTTCGTCATAATGAAATTCTGAATTTATGGTTTTTATTTTCTATTCCTAGGTTGAAAGATATTGCATTTTTAGTTTCCCCGATTTGCACCTAAAAATCTTCCAAGTTAGATTTGAGGCACTTAGAGTTCCCGGAATGGTCCCAAAACTTGCCAAAATCGGTGTAGCAGATTTCAAGCATGTTATTGACTTTGATACCTTTCCAATGGTTCAAACGGTTCGCGAATCAGATCCCGGATCAAAAGTTATGGCCCCGGGAAGTTGACGCACTTTCTAGAAGATACAATTGCAAATGTTCTTTTGAAATTTGAACTTCAATTTGTAATTTTTCAGCACCAAACCACCTAAACTCAAATTTGAATGTTGTTTTGGCTCCAAAATAAAGAGTAGCTCTATTTATGGGCGGGTTTCTAATTTTTGGGTAACTTTTTGGGGACAAGCTCACATATTGTGAAAGGGTGATTCTGTAGCTTTCTATAACTTGCATGTGTTGTAGAACTTGGAGATTTGAGATCCTCTGCATGTAAGAGGCTCCATTTTCTGAATAATAAAATTATTCTCTTGTTTGTGGGTTATTTTCTAAGTCTTGGGATGTGCCCTCATTAGATGGATAGATGGAAATTTCATAGTAACTGTTATATGAATGGTATGGGTGATGAGACAACTTGCCCCCAAGTGTAATGGTCCACATAGATAATTTCTTACAAGTGATGCCTATTTTCTAGGCTTTCACCATGGTACTTATCCAAAGTGCCATACGATTCCTATTTTCCAAGTTTTCATCAAAGTGGCATGATATGCCAATAATGATATTGATGAAGTAGTTACCTTGTTAGGATCATAGCACTTAGGTGCAATTGATTGATGCCATTATGATCCTTGTTGACACTAGAGTTAGTCTTATCAAAATACACACATTGTGATAGAGTTCCATGGGAGCCCTTACAATAAATATTTTTTGCCAAGATACGATGGATTTGTAACATAGGATTTTTAGATTTTAGGAAAGATGTAGGATTATTAATGATGATGGTAGACACATTTGACAATTTAGATGGAGGAATTTTCATTTTCCAAACTTGGGGTGATGGATGATGGAGATTGGGTTTCAAATTGGGATAATGTTTGGAACCATGAATTTTATGTGCCTTGTATGATGACCATTTTGAAGGAGGTGGACATTTATTATATGTGGGAGTCCTCTTTTCTTGTGGATCCAAATTTTGATTTACCTTTACTTTTAAGCTATTTTCTTTGCTTGATCCATTTTTCTTTGGGATCCATGTTAACTTTATTTGTCCACTTGCATTTTTGGTTGATTCAATGGCCTTTGATATTTTATTTTGAACTTTGAATTTGTAAGACTTTGTTTTTGTTGGTTCCAAATGGAAGGTTCATTCATGTTGGAATGACAATTTATGGTATGGATGTTGGCAACCTTATGGTAAGAAGTACTCATGGCCTCCATTTTGATTTTTGTATTAGATAAAGTTGCCCCCAATATCGAGAAGATACCATTAACATCATTAGATTTGTTGACTGAAGGAAAACCAAGACCTTGATCTCTAGTATTTTCTTGAAACTTTACTAGTTCTAGAATTCTTTGCTCATGTATTCCTAGTCCTTCTCCTTGGTACTACATGCTCTGACAAATTCTATTTGCAATGGGTTATTTTTTATTTTGGAAGAAAGATGCTAACCCATCATTTTGTTTGTGGAAACTATTACTTGGAATCTCCTCCTCTACAAGAAAGCCTAATTTGATAAAAGTGGATGATCCTAGTTGATAGGATGTCTTATCTTCATTGACATGTTGGATATCTTTGATGTGATTATGTGGCATATCAGATTCAAATGATTCTACTTGTGCTTCAAAGTTGATGTCAAAACCATCTTTATGGTCAGTGTCATAGAGTCCAATGAACTCAGCTATAACTTGATCATTTTCAAATATGTCTAGAGCAGGAGACTCTTGTTCTAGAGGAATATCATCTATGTGTTCAATGGAGGCAAGTGTCTCATTTTGGAAAATGGATGTGTTTTGTACTTGGATACAATCATCTTCAAATGTTTGATCATGAATGTCATAAAGGTCAAGGAGTGGATTATTTTGGACTTCTTGCTCAATAGTAGTGTCTTGATCAAAGACAAGTTTGTCTTGAATGATATGGTTGGGAATGGAATCTTGATCAAGGATAGGTTTATTTTGGATGCAATGATTATCTAGAAGGATTTCTTGGATGAACTTAAAGATAGGGTCATGGGAGAGACTACTTTGATCTTGACATGAAGGTGAGGCCATGAAGTCATTCTTTGGACTTTCCATTTGACATGTATCCTCAAGTTTAGTAGATGGGATGTGACTTTGGAGACCATGAATAGATGTATTTTCATGACTAAATGTAGATTGAGATGGAGTGGCTTGGAATAGATTAGTGGATGAAGGACTAGGATAGGATGTGGAGGCTTGGAAGGGATTAGTGGAAGGTTGGTTTCCCTTTCCAATGTTAGGATAAGTATTACTAATAGATGCTTGTAGTGGATTAATGGAAAATATTCTATCAAGTGACTCTTGATAGTGAGGATAGATGGTTGAATGACTAGGATTTAGGGATTGTTGATAGGAAGGGTATGTGGGTAGTTGACCATGGGTTGATGTTGATTGGAATTTGGATTGGATAAATTGTCTTTTGAAGTCTATAGCTTGTTGGCATTGACCATTACAAAGTAACTAGTATTCAACTTGACTAGCAAGAATATCAAGGTAAATTGCAGACATGGTGTTGAGGTTATGATGAAATATGGAGTATGAATAAGGTATGTGATATGAGGTCTAAGGTATGACAATAAAAAGAGTGACTTAAGTCTAAGGTATGCAACCTAAGCTATGTTTTTGGGATTTTCTAGGTGAAAATAACGAATGAATGCAACTATTTTTTCGGTATTTTTTTTCAAATAAGGTATGTCTAAAATGATGCTAGTATAGGATGATATTATCTAAATATGAAAAGGTATAAAAAATCTTCTAAGTTAATCAATTTTGTGAACCTAAGATAAGGGTACCAACTACCTAAAGTCTAACCAAGGCGTCAATTTAGTTATGTTAAGGAACTTATGTAGGACTAGGACCAAAGGTAAGGTGAGATCCCTAACTAGACTGATGAGCTAGGAGGACTCATTGTAGGATAAAATATATGATGATGGGACTAGGTTCAATGACAAATTTCATTGACAGTATGGTTTTCCAAAGTGTAGAAAGTGGACCTACTCTAAAGTTTGTAAAAGTGATTTTCCTAAAAGTTTGATTTAAAGGTAATATGTACTCTAAGTTGAAACTAAAAATAGAAATTATGATGACTATAGTTATGACTAAATGATACCTAAAAGATGAAAAATTGAGCAAATCGTTTCAGGTTTCTATCCAAGGACTACTGTGAAAATACAAATCAAAGACTGGTATGACTGTGTCGACTGGACTCTGACTATGAACTTTGGTTTTCTAATACTTTGGTAGATGCATCGTAGAATTTGACAATTGTGGTCTTGTCTCTCAATTGCAGTTTTCTGGTAATTAGACTTTGGTATTAGAAATAGGTGACTTTGTTTACAAAAGATGTGACTTGAGATAGCAATTGTGACTCAAGACTATTTAGATGTGGGTTTGTTCAAGTTTTTGTGCACTAGTAAAAGTTCTATGACAGTGGCAAATGCATCATTCTAGACTGTTTTTGCGGCTCACCTTTTCAGATGCATCACAAAATATAACAAGTGTGGGCTTCTAAATTAGATGTGGTTTTCTACTAAGCAAATATGAGCCAATCAGGAAAATGTGACTCTAGTTTAGACAAATGTGACTCTAGTTGAAATTGGATAGTTTCTAATAGATGTGAATCTAGATTAAATAGATGCAAGTGATACTAATAGATGAGACTCAAATGTAAACAGATGTGACTCTAAAGATCAATTGTGACTTTCTGGTGAACAGTTTCTATTTTCTAGTGAATTGTGATATAAAATTGACTCTGATTCATGATCATGTTCTAACAAACAAATACAATAATAAAAAAATGTGTTTTTAGTTCAACTTGGATTCAAAGAACATTTAATTTGACAATAGACAAGCACATCCTAGGCTGTGTAGGATAGTATTTATTGAGTTATCACTTGGGTTTCCCCAGCTATGCTTATTCAAGGTAGATGATTACTAATTTGAAACCCTTTGACTCTCCTCCATGGCTCATTAATGTCATTCGGGGCAGCCAAGCTATAGTACCCATGAACATCCCATGGCATACTTTCATCTCTACACATGAACTGTAAGAATATAAGATGACTTCAGAGGTCTGACCTACTGCACCAATAAATAGAAGGATTTTTGACACTACAAACAAAGGTGGTTAATTCAAGCATTTTGTTCATAGGGCATGATCCATGTGGGGAGAGTCCCCTTTTGAATCCATCTCATTAGAACCATACACATGATTCTTGGGCTTTCCCCAAGAATCCCCTTTTATATACTGGCTAGAAGTCCCTCAGGTTCATGGTGTTACTAGTCTGAGCTAGCGTAAGGTGAGTACATTTTCCCACCAGAACAGACCCAAATTCTAGAGTCAGTAACTGTTTCTCTTACACCTAGGATTGAATAGATGCATAAGGGAAGAGGATACTTCAATATACCAAATTGTGAGGATAATAACATAAATGTGCTTTCACACCAAACATAGTATACACTTGTTAATTTTAATCCAAATGAAAGAGTTGCTATACTACCAAACAATCTGTTTCAAAAATTTAACTAGGGTCTTTGACATGCATTCTATAGAAAGATTCATTACTAGTTTTGATACTATTCTTCCACTATTGATCTACAAAAACTTTATTGACTCCTCAAGACACATGTTGAAAACAAAAGATTAGCAAAAATAAAAACATGGAAGGAAATTGAAAATCTAAACCTAAAAATTTACCAGTCCGATGCATCGTGTGATTTTACCAGTTAGTTGCAGCTCAAAAAATAAAAAACTTGTGATTATTTTTTAGATGCATCATTTCTTTTGGCAAATGTGTTTCAAGATTTCAATTACATCCTTTTTTCATGTAAATGTCTCACTTTATCTTGCAAATGCGTCACTTTAGCTTGCTTGCAAATGTCACTTTATCTTGCAAATGCATCACTTTAACTTGCAATTGCATCACTTTATCTTGAAAATTCATCACTTTAGCTCACATGTGCATCACTTTATCTTGCAAATGCATCACTTTAGCTCGTAGCTGCAAAAAAAATTGTGTTTTTCTTGTAAAAAATGCTTCCCTTAACCAAAATATGCAGTATAATATATGAATTTTCATCTCTCGGCCCTTCTGGATGCAACTATGCTATTTATTTGACCTCAAAAGACACAAAAAAGTCTTATTTACAATATTATTCAAAAGTAACTACACACTTCAAGACAAAAACACCAAAAACTCAATTGCCCTTCTCCATTTTGTCGTTGTAGTATAATTTCCCTTAGATTTCTCTTGTGCAAGTATAGTTTGTGATAGTGATTTAGAAAAACATTGAAGATTCAAATAATAGATATGCTTCCAAAAGTCGTAAGATTTAGAGAGAGATTGGAATGATAAATGACAGATCAATTTATAGAAAATTGATCATTCAAATGACAAGTCAGGATCAAAAGATCAACGAATGGTTGATATCAAAAGATTAGACATACATTCTAATAATTTTTAGTAGTGACATGAGTGATACAAATTAGAAATAGAAATAAAGATTAAATAAATGATTTAATCTTCGAGTTTGGTATTTGAAAACAAAATAATAGTCTTTACATGACAAAGATAAAGATAGATTAAAGCAACTCTCCATTCAAATGCATGCATAGGATTTAATTAATATGCATGTACATGCAAACGAGTCAGAACTAGATGACTGAATGATATGACAAAGAGATTACTCATGAAATCCATTCAGACACTAAATCTAGAGTTAACTCACCGATTAAAATAGATGTCAAGTAAGAGTGAATACATAGATAATTTGTACAATTATCTAAATATAAAGGAATACATTAAAATATAATTTATGAATTAAATGATTCATTTAATTCAACATTTGATATTTTAAGAATAAAAAAATAAATAAAATTTATTTAATTGAGTGATAAAGGAGTTGGATGAATAATTAAATAAACAAAGAATTTATTTAATTATAGTTGAAATATGATAGAGGTAAATTAAATAAGAATTTATTTAATTGAAGAAGAAGAATAAGGTCAATTAGTATCATAATTAAATTAAAAAAAATTATTTAATTAATCAGATAGAATAAAGATAAAGTGAATTAATTAAATAAGTAAGATTATTTACTTAATAGAAGAAGAAATGTTAAAATAAATTAATTAAATAAATAGATTTATTTAATTAATAAAGAAATGAAGAACTTTAGAGAACAATTAAATAATTGACATTATTTAATCATGACCATAGAAATACGAATTATGAAGAATATTGAAGTCACATGCTTAGACCAGATTTCAGTGTCTGCAAGTTGTTCTTGCTTCATGCAAGTGATTAGTAATGTCAAAAATGACCTCCAAAGCTACCCACCTTCACTCAATCTAGACATAAATGATTAATTCTTGCATAATTGAGAGTTGCAAATAAATTTAGAGTGCATTGGAGATTAAAAGGAGTATCTACATAGTTCAGAGTGATCAATATTAGGGTTTTCCGGTGATTAAAAGCCATAAGTTAATCAAACACAACTTTATTTATTTTATTCAAACTAACTAGGATTAGGGTTAAAATTCATTGTGCTTTAAGTTGAATTGGCTTTATGATTTGTTTTAATTTCTTTTCTTAGGCTTTAATTTACTTTAACAAATAACAATTCTATTAAACCTTTCAAATTATGCACCTTTAAGCTAAGCCCTAGGTTTGAATTGAGAAGTTAAGTCTTGAACTCATATATGCCAAAACCCAAGTTTATCTAAACCATTTTTTTTTTCAATGGCACCCAAAGCACAAACCACTAGCCTTGTAACCTCAACTAGACTGTTATCCTAGGATAGAGTCAACCAATTAAAACCATCCACAAATAAGAAGGGTAAAGGAAAACTTGTATTCTATGGTCAATGAATTATAGATAAGTTAATGCATAAGCAATGCCTCGTTAAGGATGCAGAAGTGTCCTATACGGTCTGGAAATTGTTCCAACACTGGTTTGGGAACATAATTCTTTGGGTTCTTTTCTACAACCCTTGGACACTAGACATGGGAAATTTGGTAGTTTCCAATGTGTACATGGATGTAGATTTGTTGGACACTGCTACAAGATATGACCTACTCACCAGGAGCCAGGATGGTTAGAACATTTGATGGAAAAGAGATTAAAAATATTTTCCAACTACATGATTGGAGCAAAGATATGATTCCTTTTGACATGGATGTTTTCAAAAAGGATTATGAGAATACTAAGGTGCTACTCAGAACATCAATGTTTCTTATCCACATTGTGTGTATCAGAATGAGATAGAATAGGAAGAAAATAAATATAAGTAGGGATGAGTTGGAACCATTCCCCATGAATTATTTTTCTAATTACTTCAAGAATAATGTGTATTCTTTGTTCCAAATCATTGGTTTCACTCCACCTAACACCATGCCAAAGGAATATTGTTACATGGAATGACATTTACAACACCCAACCTTCAATGTAGTCTATAACTATGCCACATATTTGTAAGAATGCATTCACAAGGGTTTGGTTGAGCTAAAAGGTGGAAAGAATTGGATACATTTCTAGTGGTACTCTTTGTTCATGCATATGTTCTTGTAGAAGGGTGAGAAGAATTTTGAGGACATGAAACTAAAGAAAAGGGAAGATGGTATTGATCTTCATGTCTAGTGTTGGACCCAAATTTTGGACAAGGATGAACATAAATTTTATTATTTGGTTTTCCACAATGCTTTTTCCTCAAAATTGAGAAGTTTACTAGTGTATGATCCACCCCGTATCACAAAGGAAATACATGACTTCCTAAGGCCCATGGAAAAGAGAATAGATTTGAATTTGAGTCATAATTAGGGAGACATAATCCCATATCCCCACATGACAATATTTCAAAGTCTATGGCATGAGTTTCTTTCCATTTGTATTACCAAGGGATGTTTCACTAAGGATTGGATTCTTCTAAATTATGAGACTAGGGAGGATATCAAATGGCACATTTTCTTGAGACATTGAGGAAGGGTTCATTCTTCCTAGAGTACAAAACATTTACAAATTTGGTAATGAGAAATGGAGGATGGATAGATTTATTGAAAATTATTGCACCTTACAACTTGAACGCCGTACACCCAAGGAACCACTATCTCGAGGGTTTTATTGTAGCACTAAAGGAAAAGAATAGGAGTGGCACTTTCATGTGTAATTTTTTCTATCCTAAGGATGTAATGTTTTTAACTTCTAGGAACAGGATGAGAGAAAAGAAAAATATTTTTCTTTCAATATAATGGTGGATAAGGTTAAGAAATCTAATCCTAACTATGACCCTATGCCAAATATAAGTGGTGAATTCAATAGGATTATGCATGTCAAGAATAATTTTGAGAGCATTGTGGGAGTCTTGAGGGAAGAGCGCATGGTTACAGATAGAGGTAAATTAGTGGTAGTTGAGGAGGATCCCAATGAAGTGTTGGAGGAGAGACCTACTTACCAAACAACCAAAAATATAAGGATTTACCACACGAAGGAGATAGTGAAGAAGAAGCAAACTTTGTCAACCCCTGCTATATCAAAGGGGTCAAGGGTAAGTTCTCTTGTGAGGTTAGTGTCATCACTTCCTAGGGGTACCCATCCTACTGTCATTGATATAGATTCACCCCCAAGGGGTACCCTTCCATCAGAATAGCCACCTATGAAGAAGAAAAAGATTGAGGTGGAAAAGGTAGTTGACTATCTAGACACAAAGGAGGATGATATTCTCATTTCTCTTGAAGAAATGCAGCAAGGAATTCCTTCTCCCACTAGGATGTTGCCTCAAGTTCTGAAGGAGATAGTCTTAGACTTAGAGAGGTTGATCTCAGAGGCTTGAATAGTACAAATGATTTGGGGAAAGAAGCATGCAAAGCATTCATGGAAGATGATTCTTTCATCAAAACAAGGGCATTTAGATATTTTGTGTGGAGAGTAAAGGCTTCAAATATGTAGAGAGGGTTGCTAATGAGAGAAGCTTGCATCCTAAGTTACCTAAAAGTACTATCCAAGCTAATGTGAGGAAGGAAATTAAGAAAGAATTTCAAAATATGATAGCTAAAGAGGGTAGATCCCTTGTACAGAAAAGTGGTGTTTTATTGCTGCCCAAGTGGGACATTGTTGATGCAGTGGTATTGGATACCATAAGGAGGTATAAAAGGCCCTTATTTCAAATTGAAGAGGAAGGTAAATTGGCTCTTCAAGGATCAACATTCAATGAATAATTGGATTCCCTAGCTATTTAGTCATTTTCCTTGGGATCTAAGAAGCAAGTGGTTGTAGAACCAAGTAATTTTAGTTGGGAAGTTGTTATAAACAGAGTGGCAGACACCCTGACATTGGAGGTAGTTGACATGGAAATAAATATTTATAAGTTCAAAAAAGAAATAGTGGAGAACCTCACCACTAAAATAGACATGTATAGAAGCAAACATAATGAAATTGTGGACAAATATAATAAGATCTAGCAAAGGTTTGTTGAATTGGATACTCAAGAAGTGTTGTGAAAGCAACAAGTGGAAACATTGGGAATTAGGTTCCAGCTAGTTTAATTCATACCACACCTACCCCTCCTCCTCCACTTGAGTAATCTCTAGAAATAGTACCTTATAATATGGGTGAAGATCCACTCATAGTTGAGGAGTGAAGCACATCAAGTACAACTCCATCTAATGAGCCTACAAGAGGGAAATTAACTCATTAAATTGAGGTATACAAGAAATTTCTTGAACAATTGTAGGACACAATGTATAAGAACAATTCAAAGATTGTTCATATTGTTCTAAAGCATTTGAATAAAAAGATTCAAGGTAACTTGAATAGTGTTCATGAAAATGATTCTTTGATGTTGCGATTAATAAGGTTATCTCAAATGGATAAGGAATTGGCTACCCCAAAGCTAGACAAATGGATTCTTAGGGTTGAAAATTGAGGCTAGGTGGTAGAAGGATAGATATCCAAGGGTGGTCTCAACTTATAATTTTTTTAGTGAGGTTAAGGAACAAAAGTTTCAAGGGTATGCTGCCCCATTAGAATAAAGAATAAGAGAATTGAAGCCCAAATATGATGAAGTAGATTTGAGATTGTTGCCTAATATTCAACATACCTATGATGAGGTGAAACCTTACAAATGTAGAAGGACCAAGTGGACACTACAATTGTCTCCCAAGTAGCACTTATTGGTGAGAAGGTTGACACTGATATACTGAAATATGATTTGGAGAAATTGTCATTCATCATCAACTTTGTTGAGGATTTTGATAAGGAATGCAATTCAGTAATGATAAATTACTCTCCATATAGGAAGATGGATGAAATCATTGATTTCAATTGTCCATCTAATTTTAAATATGAGCAATGGAAGAGAATATTTATTGATGAATTATATTTTTGAATACAAGGATGGAGAACACATGTACTTGTTCAAGTATAGTACATGTTTAGCCTCAAATTACAATGCATACATATATGTTTCTCCTCATTCATTATATAACAAGTAAGTGCTCATTAGTGATCACTTGGATTGATGTTGATGTTGATCTAGGTGTTGGTTCACCTTTGCCACCTTTACACAATTTTGTCATTCAGTAACTTGTGTGACCAAATGAATTGTTCTAACACATCTTGGTGGGTATGCTTATACTAGGAAAATTCCTCTTTTGCACCTAAACACATTGAACCACTCCAAGCTACATTCAACTTGTAGAATCCCGTAAGAGTCCAAAGTTCAAAATGGCTAAAAAATTTAGTATGTTGTTACTTAGATATTGTGATTCCTAGAAAATTCTTATCTAATCCTATGGGATTACATTAGGCCACTCTACAATAACCTCTCTCATTTTTCACTATCTCAGAAGTGCTTTCCTGTGGTGGCGAATTTTGACCTAGAAAAAAAGTTGTCAAATGCAAGTAGTTAAAAGCTACAAAGTGGTGCAACTTTCATTCTACAACTCATTTGACCAAAAAAACCATTCTAATGCATCTAAATGGGTATGTTTATGCTAGACATGGTCCTCTTTTTCACCCAAAAATGATGAATCAATCCAAGTTACATTCAACTAGTAGAATCTCTTAATAGTCTAAAATGCAAAATGGTTGCAAACTTTAGCATTTTGTTACTTAGATACTATGATACATAAAAATTTATCGCCTAAGCATATGGGATCATGTTGGGCCTCTCTACAATAGTATCTCTTAGTCTCACTATTTCAGAAGCATTTTTTTATGGTGGTGAATTTTCACTTGGGGAAAATTTGTCAAATGCAAGTAGTTGAAAGTTGTAAAGTGATCCAACTTTAATCTACAACTCGTGTAACCAAACAAACTATTATAATGCATCTCTGGTTGGATAATTTTATGCTATACATGGTCCTCTTTTTCACCCAAACACACTAAATTACTCCAAACTACATTCAACTAGTAGAATCTCTTAAAAGTCTAAAGTGCAAAATGACTACAATATTTAGCATGTTGTTACTCAGATACCTTGATGTTTAGAAAATTATAATATAAACCTATGAGATTGTGTTGGGACCCTCTACAATAACCTTTCTCAGTTTTTGCTATCTCTAAGCCATTTTTTCGTGGTAGTGAATTTTCACTTGGAGAAATTTTTTTCAAATGCAAGTAGTTGAAAGTTGAAAAGTCATTCAACTTTCATTCTACAACTTGTGTAATCAAACAAACTATTCCAATGTGTATGGGTGGGTATGTTTAGGCTAAGCATGATCCTCTTTCACACCCAAACAAGTTGAATTTCTCTGAGCTACATTCAACTAGAAAAATCCCTTAAGAGTCTAAAGTGCAAAATGACTACAAATTTCAGAATGTTGTTACTTAGATACCGTGACACTTAGAAACTTCTTGTCTAAGCCTATGGGATCATGTTGAACCACTCTACAATAATCTTTCTCAATTTTTTATATCTCAATTTTTTTTTCCCATGATGAAATTTTTTCACTTGGTAAAAAAATTATGCAATGCAAGTAGTTGAAAGTTGCAAAGTGGTGCAACTTTCATTCTACAAACCATTTTGCAATTCATGTGACCAAAAAATTGTTCCAACATGTCTAGGTGGGTACTTTTATACTAGGCATGGTCTTCTTTCACACCCAAATACGATGAATCATTCTGAGCTACATTCAATTGAGAGAATCCCTTAAGAGTCCAAAGTGTAAAATAACTGTAAACTTTAGCATGTTATTACTTAGTTATCATAATGCTTAGAAAATTTTTGTATAAACCTATGGGATCATGTTGGGACAATTTACAATAAAATCTCTTAGCTTTTGCTATCTTAGAGGCATTTTCTTATAGTGGAAAATTTTTATTAAAGGAAAAATTTGTCAAATACAAGTAGTTGAATGTTGCAAAGTGGTGCAACTTTAATTTTGCAACTTGTGTGACCAAATGAATTATTTCAATATATTTTGGCGGTTATATTTATGCAATAAATGGTCTTCTTTCACACCCAAAAATATTGAATTGCTCTGAGCTACATTCAACCAATAGTATCCCTTAAGAGTCCAAAGTACAAAATGGCTGTAAACTTCAGTATGTTGTTATTTAAATATTTTGATGCTTATAAACTTCTTACCTAAGCCTATGGGTTTGGGTTGGCCCCTCTACAATAATATCTCTTAGATTTTACTATTTTAGAGGTGTTTTTTAGTGGTGGAGAATTTTCACTTTGGAAAAAAGTTGTCAAATGCAAATAGTTGAAAGCTGTAAAGTACTGCAACTTTCGTTCTACAACTCATGATACCAAATGAACTATTCCAACACATTTGTGTGAGTGCACTTATGCAAGGCCTGGTTCTTTTTCATACCTAAACATGTTGAATTGCTTTAAGCTACATTCAACCAACATAATTCCTTAAGAGTCTATAATGTAAAATGATTACAAACTTTAGCATGTTGTTACTCAGATACCGTAATGTTTAGAAAATTCTTGTCTAAGTCTATTGGATCATATTGGAACTTGCTACAATAACCTCTCTCAGTTTTTGATATTTTAGAGAAATTTTTTCTGTGGTGGTAAATTTTCATTTAGGGAAAAATATGTTAAATGCAAGTAGTTGAAAGTCGCAAAGTGATGCAACTTTTGTTCTGTAATTAGTGTGACCAAATGAACTATTCCAACATATTTTTATGGTTATGTTTACACTATAAATAGTTATATTTCACACCCAAACACACTGAATCGATCTGAGCTAGATTCAACTGATAGAATCCTTTGAGAGTCTAATGCGCAAAAATGACTGCAAACTTCAAGATGTCACTCTAATATTGTGACACTTAAAAAATTATCATATGATTTTATTGGATCACATTGGCCCCCTTTACAATAACCTCTCAATTTTCATTATCTTGGAGGTAGTTCCCTGTGGTGAAAAATTTTCACTGGGGAAAAGGTTTTCAAATACAAATAGTTGAAAGTTGCAAAGTGGTGCAACTTTCATTCCGGAACTTGTATGACCAAATGAACTATTCCAATGCATCCAAGTGGGTATGTTCATACTAGGTGTGGTTCTCTTTCACACCTAAACATGTTGATTACTCTGAGCTACATTCAACCTACAAAAACTCTTAAAAGTCTAAAGTGCAAAATGACTACACACTTTAGCAAGTTGTTATTTGGTTACCATGATACTTAGATACTTATCATCTGAGCCTATAAGATCATGTTGGGCCACTCTACAATAACCCCTTTCAGTTTTTCTATCTTAGAGGCATATTCTGGTGGTGAAAAATTTTTACTTGGAAATTTTTTTATCAAATGCAAGTAGTTGAAACTTGCAAAGTGGTGTAGGTATCATTTTCCCACTCATGTGACCAAATGAATTGTTTGAATGTGTCTGGATTGATATGTTTATGCTAAGCATGGTCCTTTTTCACACTAACACACTCTGAATCATTTTAAACTACATTTAATTAGAAAAATTTCTTAAGAGTCCAAAATGCAAAATGACTATAAACAGCAGCATGTTATTACTTGGATACCGTGACGCTTAGAAACTTCTTATCTAAGCTTATGGGTTTGTGTTGGACCCCTCTATAATAACCTCTCAGTTTTTTCTATCTTGAAGACATTTTCTTGTGGTGAAATTTTTTTACTTAGAGAAAGGTTTTCAATTGCAAGCAGTTGAAAGTTACAAAGTGGTGCAAATTTTGTTCTGAAACTTGTATTACCAAAAAAAATATTCCAACGTGTTTAGGTGGGTACATTTACACTAGAAATAGTCATCTTTTCCACCCAACCATGATGAATCACTTCAAGTTACATTCAACTGGCATAAACCCTTAAGATTACAAAGTGAAAATGGTTGTAAACATCACCATGTTGTTACATGAAATTGTGATGCTTAGAATTTTTTTTGTTGAGAAAATAAGATCACATTGGATCCCTGTACAATAACCCCTCTCAATTTTCACTATCTTGAAGGTGTTTTCCCATGGTGGTGAATATTCACTAGGGAAAAAATTGTTGAATGCAAGTAGTTGAAATTTGCAAAGTGGTGCAACTTTCACTTTACAACTTGTGAGACAAAACAAACTATTTTAATGTATTTGGGTGGGTATGTTTACATTATACATGGTCCTCTTTTGCACCCAAACAAGTTGAATTGCTTCAAGCTACATTCAATGGAAAGAATCCCTTAAGAGTACAAAGTGCAATATGGTTACAAACATCAATAAACTGTTACTCGAATATTATGATTCTGAAAACCATCTTATCTAAGCCTATGAGATTGTGTTGGAACCCTCTACAATAACCTCTCTTAGCTTTCTATCTCTTGAAGAAATTTTATTGTGGTGTTGAATTTTCACTTAGAAAAAAAGTTGTTAAATGCAAGTAGTTGAAAGTTGCAAAGTGGTACAATTTTTATTTTGTATCTCGTGTGACCAAATAAACTATTCCAATGCATATGGTTGGGTACGTTTATGCTATGCATGGTCATTTTTTGCGCCCAAACACGCTGAATTGATTTGAGCTATATTCAAATGGTAGAATTATTTAAGAGTCCAAAGTGCAAAATGATTACAAAATTAAATATTCTATTAATTAGATATTTTGATGCTTAGAGAATTCTCATCTGATCCTATGAGATTATGTTGGGCCTCTCTAAAATAAATTCTCTCAATTTTTTCTATCTTGAAGGTGTTTTCCCATGCTGGAAAATTTTCACTTGAAATTTTTTTTGTTAAATGCAAGTAGTTGAAAGTTTCAAAGTGTAGAAACTTTCATTTTTCAAATTTTGTGACCAAAAAACTATTCCCACACTTCTAGGTAGGTACGTTTATGCTAGGCGTGATCTTCTTTCATACCCAAACACATTGAATCAATCCAATCTACATTCAAATGGAAGAATCCCTTAAGGGTCAAAAGTACTACAAAATGACTACAAACTTCAACATTTTATTAATTGAATACCATGATGCTTAGAAAATTATTATTTGAGCTAATGGGATTACATTGGGCCCATCTACAATAACCTTTCTTAGTTTTCGCTATCTCAGAGGCATTTTCCCACCCTGGTGAATTTTCATTCGAGCAAAAGTAGTCAAATGCAAGAAGTTAAAAGTTGAAAAGTGGTGCAAATTTCATTCTAAAACTCATGTGACCAAACAATCTATTCCAACATGTCTAGGTGGGTACATTTATGCTAGGAATTTCCCTCTTTTACACCCAAACATGTTGAATAATTTCGAGCTACATTCAATCAGTAGAATCATTTAAGAGTCCAAAGTGCAAAATGGTTGGAGACTTTAGCATGTTGTTACTCGAATACCATAATGCTTAAAAAATTCTCATCTAAGCCTATGGGATTGTGTTGGTACCATCTACAATAATCTCTCTCCATTTTTTCTATCTTAGAGGTGTTTCCTCATGGTGGTGAATTTTCACTTGGGGAAAAAGTTATCAAATGCAAGTAGTTAAAAGTTGCAAAGTGGTGCAACTTTCATTCTACAACTCGTGTGACTAAAAGAATTGTTTCAATCTATCTGAGTGGTTACATTTATGTTAAGCATGGTTTTCTTTCACACACAAACATGTTGAATCAATTTGAGCTACATTCAACTAGAATAATCCCTTAAGAGTCCAATGTGCAAAATGAATGCAAACATCAACATGTTGTTACTTAGATATTGTGATGTTTAGAAACTTCTCGACAAGCCTATAGGATTGTGTTGGGACCATTACAATAATATCTCTCAATTTTTGCTATATTGGAGGTATTTTTCTGTGGTGGTGAATTTTCACTTAAAGAAAATTTTTTTAAATCCAAGTAGTTGAAAGTTGTAAAGTGGTGAAATTTTTGTACTCTAATTCATGTGACCAAACAAATTGTTTCAATGCGTCTGAGTGGGTACATTTACACTAGACTTGGTCCTCATTCCCACCCAAACACATTGAATGGCTGCAAACATAAACATGTTGTTACTCAAATATCGTGATTCTTTGAAACTTCTTGTCTAGCCTATAGGTTTTGGTTGGGACCCTCTACAATAACCTAATATTTCCCTATGTCAAAAGTGTTTTCTCATGGTGTTGAATATATACTTGGGAAAATATTTTCCAAACACAAATAGTTGAAAGTTGCAAAGTGATGCAATTTTTTTTGCAACTCGTGTTACCAAACGAGTTATTCCAACAGATTTGATTGGCTATGTTTAAATACTAGACATGGTTCCATTTCACTCCCAAATATAGTGAATCCCTTTGAGGTACATTCACTTGATATAATCCCTTAAGAATTCAAAGTACAAAATAGCTACAAACTTCAGCATGTTATTACTCAGATATCATGATGCTTAGAAATATCTCATCCTACCTTATAGGATCGTGTTGGGCCCCTACACATAACCTTTCTCAGTTTTTTCTATTTTAGAGATATTTTTCTATGGTGGTTAATTTTCACTTGAGGAAAAAAATGTCAAATAGAAGTAATTTTGAAAGTTTCAAAGTGCTGTAACTTTCATTTTGCAACTCGTGTGACCAAACAAACTATTCCAAAACATCCGGGTGAGTATGTTTATGCTAGGCATAATCTCTTTCACATCCAAATATATTGAATCAATCTGAGCTACATTCAATTGGTAGAATTCTTCAAGAGTCTAAAGTGAAAAATTTAGCATGTTGTTACTTAAATAACATGATGCTTTAAAACTTCTCATCTAAGCTTATGGGACTATGTTTTGTCCCTCTATAAGAACCTTTCTTGGTTTTAGCTATCTTCTAGGTATTTTCTTATAGTCACAAAATGTCACTTCAAGAAAAAAATTTTTAAATGGAAGTGGTCGAAAGTTGCAAAGCAGTGCAAATTTTGTTTTGTAACTCATGTGACCAAATGAACTATTCTGATACATCTAGGTGAATTGTTTTATGCTAGGCATGGTTATTTTTTTCACCCAAACATGTTGACTCGATCTAAGCTACATTCAATAGACAAAATCTCTTAAGAGTGCAAAGTGTGAAATGACAATAAACTTCAGCATGTTGTTACTTAGATACTGTGATGCTTAGAAACTTCACATCTAAGCCTATGGGATCATGTTAGGACCCTCTACAATAACCTCTCTCAGTTTTATCTATTTGAAAAGAATTTTTCTGTAATAGAAAATTTTTAATTGGGGAAAAATTGTCAAATGCAAGTAGTTGAAAGTTGCAAAGTGGTTCAACTTTCATTCTAAAATTTGTGTGACCAAACGAACTATTCCAAAACATCTGGGTAGGTAGGTTTAAGCTAGAAATGGTCCTATTTCACACTCAAATATGCTAAATCACTATGAGCTACATTCAACCAGTAGAATCCCTTAAGAGTCCAAAGTGCAAAATGGCAATAGAGTTTAGAATGCTGTTAATTTTCAGTTAAGGAAAAAAAAAATTCTACAACTCATCTGACCACAAAAACTATTCCAATGCATTTGGACATGTATATTTACACTAGGCATAGTCCTCTTTCACATCCAAACATGTTGAATTGATTTTATCTACATTAAATTAGTAGAATCCCTCAAAAGTTTAATGTGCAAAATTGATACAAATTTTATCATGTTGTTACTCAGATACCATGATGCTTAGAATTTTTTTTTCTAACCCTATCGGACCATGTTTGTCCCATCTATAATAACCTCTCTTATTTTTAACTATCTCGAAGGTGTTTTTCTATGGTCATGAATGTTTACTTGGAGAAAAAGTTGTCAAATGAAAGTGGTTGAAAGTTACAAAGTGTTGCAATTTTTATTTTGCAACACATGTGACCAAATGAAGTGTTCCAATGCATCTAGGTGGATAAATTTATACTAGGAATGGTCCTTTCTCACACTCAAATACACTAAATCAATTTGAGCTACGTTCAACGGATAACATTCCTTAAGAGTCCAAAGTGCAAAATGGTTGCAAACATTAGCATGTTGTTACTCAGATACCATGACACTTAAAAATTTCTCATCTGAGCTTATAAGATCATATTGGGCCCCTCTACAATAAATTTTGTTAGTTTTTGATATATCAGAGGTAATTTTCCGTGATGAAAAATTTTCACTTGGGAAAAAAATTAACAAATGTAGGTAGTTGAAAGTTGCAAAGTGGTGCAACATTCATTTTGCAACTCATGTGACCAAAAAAATTATTCTAATGCATCAAGGTGGGTATGTTTACACTAGAAAGTCATCTTTCACACCCAAACATGCTAAATCGATCTAAGCTACATTCAACTGGTATAATCCCTTAAGAGTCTAAAGTGCAAAATAGCTACAAAGTTAACTGTTGTTACTAGAATACTATAATACTTAGAAAATTATCATTTGAGTATATGGGATCACTTTGGAACCCTTTACAAAAACCTCTCATTTTTTACTATGTCAAAGATATTTTTCTATGGTGGCAAATTTTTACCAGGGGAAAAAGTTGTCAAATGCAAGTAGTTGAAAGTATCAAAGTGGTGCAACTTTTGTAGTGCTACTCATGTGACCAAATAAACTATTCCAATGCATATAAGTGGGTAAATTTATGTTATGGATGTTCATTTTTCACACCCAAACACACTGAATTGCTTCGAACTAGATTCAACCAGTAGAATCCCTTAAGAGTCCAAAGTGTAAAATAACTACAAACTTCAGTGTGTTGTTACTCAGATACCATGACACTTTGAAACTTCTCATTTGAGCCTATGGAATCATGTTGGGCCCCTCTACAATAACCTCTCTTGGATTTGGCTATGTTCAAGGTATTTTTCCATTGTGTGAAATTTTTACTTGGAAAAAAGGTTGTCAAATGCAAGCAGTTGAAAGTTGTAAAGTGGTGCAACTTTCATTCTGCAACTTGTGTGAGCAAACAAACTGCTCCAATGTATTTGTGTGGGTTTTTGTACACCAGGAATAGTCCTCTTTTACACCCAAACATGCCAAATGAATCCAAGCTACTTTCAACTGATAGAATCTCTTAAAAGTCCAAATTACAGAATGGTTGCAAAGTTCAAAATTCTATTACTCAGATATCGTAATGCTAAAAATATCATCTAAGTGTATGAGATCACTTTGGAGCCCTTTACAATAACATCTTTTTTTTCTACTTCAGAGGTGTTTTCCTGTGGCGAAGAATTTTCACTAAGAAATTTTTTTGTCAAATCCAAGTAGTTGAAAGTTGCAAAGTGGTGCAACTTTAATTCTACAACTTGTGTGACCAAAAAAACTATATTAACACATCTAGGTGGGTACATTTACGCTAAGAATGGTCCTCTTTCACACCTAAACACATTGAATCACTTTGAGCTACATTGAATTGATAGAATCCCTTAAGAGTTTAAAATACAAAATGACTGCAAACTTCAACATACTTTTACTCAGCTATCGAGACACTTAGAAGCTTTTCATTTGATCCTATGGGTCTGGGTTGGGCCCTTTGACAATAACCTCTCTCAATTTTTACTATTTTAGAGGTGTTTTCCCATGGTAGTGAATTGTCACTTGGAGAAAAAGTTATCAAATGCAAGTAGTTGAAAGTTGTCAAATAGTGCAACTTTCATTCTACAACTCGTGTGACTAAACAAACTATCTCAGCACATATTAGTTGGTACGTTTATGCAAGATAGGGTACTCCTTCACACCCAAACATGTTGAATCGTTCTAAGGTACATTCAACCAATAAAATCCCTTAAGAGACTAAAGTGCAAAATGACTACAATTTTTAGCATGTTACTTAGATACTGTGATGCTTAGAAAATTCTCATCTGATCATATGGGATCACATTGGGCCCCTCTACAATAAGCTCTTTTAGTTTTTGTTAACATAGAAATATTTTCCTGTGGTGGCAAATTTTTAGTTAGGGAAAAAGTTGTCAAATGCAATGTGTTGAAAATTGCAAAGTGTTACACCTTTCATTCTACAACTCATATAACCAAACAAACTATTCCAATGTATCTAGGTGGGTATGTTTACGTTAGACATGGTCCTCTTTCAAACCCAGATAAGTTGAATCGATCTGAGCTACATTCAACTAGAATAATTTTTTAAGAGTCCAATGTACAAAATAGCTGCAAAGTTCAACATGTTGTTACGTAGATACCGTGACATTTAGAAACTTATCATTTGATCCTATTGGATTGCATTGGTATTCTCTACAATAACCGCTCTCTATTTTTTCAATCTTGCAGTTGTTCTTCCATGATAACAAATTTTCACTTGGGTAAAAATTTGTCAAATGTAAGTAGTTGAAATTTATAAAGTGGTGCAAATTTCATTATCAAACCCATGTGACCAAATAAACTATTCCAACACATTCAAGTGGGTATGTATATGCTAGGAATATTTCTCTATCACACCTAAACATGTTGAATGACTTTGAGTTACATTCAACTTGTAGAATCCCTTAAAAGGACAACCTACAAAATGGCTACAAAGTTTAGCATGACAGTCGGATACCGTGACACTTGGAAACTTGTCATCTAAGCCTATAGGATCAATTTGGGCCACTTTACAATAACCTATCTCGGTTTTCACTATCTTGAGGTGTTTTTCCAATTTGGAAATTTTTCACTTAAGAAAAAAATTGTTAAATGCAAGTAGTTGAAACTTGCAAAGTGGTGCAACTATCATTTTGCAACTCTTGTAACCAAAAAAACTATTCCAATCCATTTGGGTGAATACATTTACACTAAGAATGGTCCTCTTTCACACCCAAACACTTTGAATTGATCCTAGCTATATTCAATTGGTAGAATCCCTTAAGAGTCTAAACTGTAAAATAAATACAATATTCAGCATGTTGTTACTCAGATACTGTGATGCTTAGAAACTTATTGTCTGAACCTATGGGATCAAGTTGGGCCCCTCTACAATAACCTCTCTTAGTTTTCACAATCTTAGAGGGGTTTTCCCGTGGTAAAAAAATTTCATCTGGGGAAGATATGTCAAATGAAAATAGTTGAAAGTTACAAAGTGGTGTAGATTTTGTTTTGCAACTCATGTGACCAAAAAAAATATTTAAATTCATCTCAGTGGGTATTTTTATACTAGACATGGTTTTCTTTCGCACCTAAACATGTTGAATCACTTCAAGCTACATTCAACTGATAGAATCCCTCAAGAATCTAAAGTGAAAAATGGTTGCAAAATTTAACATATTCTTACTCGAATATCATGACGCTTACAAAAATTTTGTCTAATATTTTGGGATAATGTTAGGCCCCTCCACAATAACCTCTCTTAGGTTTTTCTATCATTGAGGCATTTTCCCGTCGTAATGAATTTTTACTTGAGAAAAAAGTTGTCAAATGTAAATAGTTGAAAGTTGCAAAGTGGTGCAAATTTTATTCTATAACTCGTGTTACCAAAAAAATTATTCCAATTCATTTAGGTGGGTATGTTTACACTAGACATGATCCTCTTTCACACCCAAACATGTTGAATCAATCTAAGCTACATTCAACTGATAGAATCTCTTTAGAGTACAAAGTGAAAAATGGTTACAAACTTCAACATGCACTTACGCGGATATCATGACACTTAGAAAGTTTTCATCTGAGCTTATGAGACCGCATTGGGCTTCTCTACAATAACCTCTCTCAATTTTCACTATCTTGGAGACATTTTCTCATGGTGTAGAATTTTCACTTGGGGAAAAAATTGTCAAATGCAGGTAGTTGAAAGTTGTAAAGTGGTGCAACTTTCATTCTACAACTCGTGTGACCAAATGAATTACTGAAATGCTTCTAGTTGGGTACATTTATGTTAGGCATGATTCTTTTTTATAGCCAAACACACTGGTGCAGGGGCACCCAAGCTCCTTAGGGATCAGTTCAAGAGCTAGGAGGTTGCAGGGATTAGGAAGACCTGTCAAGCATTCCAAAGCATCAACTATAATATCTTGAAGCCTATAATGGCTTTTGAAATGGATAAAAACATTAAAGAGGTCAAATGTCATAAGGGCCTTGATAAGGACCATAGGACCAAAATACAATGTAAGTGGACCAATAGTGTCCTAAGAGTCTAGATAGGTTTATAATACTTTAATTGTGTCAGATAAGGTTGGATATTAAGGATCCAATATTTTTTAGATAGTAGAGTTAAATAAATTGCAAGTTGGAAATTCAAATTTTTGAATTACAACTTTGGGCGGGTAAGTGTGTTTTTGATTATTTAGCACTAATAATGCATTGAAACCAATCCAAAATGGTTAGATCAATTGGGGAATGAGTCTAAAAAGGTTGAGAAAGAATTTTTACAAAGTTTGGTTGATGTTGCATTGATTTGTATGGACTGCTATAGGAGAAGCAATAAAAACCCCAATTTTTGCAATTTTCTTGAGTCTTTTTGATGATCTATTGATTTCTATTGAATATTTATTCATTTGGATGGTTTAAGAACCTTTATTTACTTGCATTTAACCTTTTAAATGATCTGATAAATGTTAGGAATTATTTTTTGTAACATATTGCTAACTATCCTCAGGGAAACACAGATTTTCCACTAGTTTTGAGGGTTTTTCATGGATGAATGATCCATTTCATGGGAATATCTGACTGAGACCAATTAAATGGATCATAACTAACTTTTATCACATCAATATAACAAGTTATTGTGCAGGAAAGAGTGATTCTTGGGTGTGCACCGAGTTTTAGCAAAGGAAAAGTGTTTGAAGATGGAGGCTAAGGTATAGCAGTGGGAGTTCTACCTTAATAAGGAGTGTGTTTCTGAGTTGGTATTGATTCAATATGTTTTCCTAATGGTGTAGAGTCAATGAACTAGTGTTGGAAGTGTTTGGGAGGCCAAGATCCAAGAAGTCCTAGTTTTGAGGCAATTTATTGAGGGTTTTGTGTTTGAGGGTCTTAACAGTGTCATAGAGGACTAAGAACTTGAAAATCCTTGGTTTGGGAACATTTTAAGATACTTTTGGAAGTCTTGAAATGTAGAGTTAAGTTTATAGAGGGGTTGCTTTGAAAAAGAGGGATAATTAGGCCTAGATTTTGAGGAAACAATAGATTTTGGTAGATTTGATCCAAAACAAGTGCCATCAGGGATTTTATATGTTGTGTAGCATCATGAACCCCATCTAAATCAATGATTATATTGAGGATTCCTTTGGATAATTTGAGTGAAAGGTCAAAAAATCCACCGCTAGAGGTCTAGTTGGGTAGAAGCCTAGTCAAGGTGCAAAAAGTGAGTCTAAGACAGAGGGTTGGGCTTTGAAACCTTTTACAAGTCAAGTTTGGTTGTGGCATCCTTGAGGTCACTACAATGGTTTGGGTCCATAAGGAAAGCATATAAGTTATAAGTACACTATTGAAGCCTTTTCTATTCCATGTCTGGGTGCCTAGTACAGGGGTTAAGAGTGCAACTTTGAAATTCTTGAGAATCATTGTGTTTTCTCGTTAAATGTAAGTAGTTAAAAGTTGCAAAGTGGCGAAACTTTCATTTTGCAACTGTTGTGACCAAATGAACTATTCTAAAAAGTCTAGGTAGGTACATTTAGACTATTCATAGTCCTCTTTCACACCCAAATGTGTTGAATCGCTCTGAGCTACATTCAACTAAAAAAATCCCTTGCAAAATTACAAACTTTAGCATGTTGTTATTTAGATACTATGATTCTTTTAAATTTCTTGATTGAGCCTATGAGATTGCATTGGGATCCTATAAATAACCCCTCTCAAATTTTTTTATCTTAGAGGAATTTTTCCGTGGTGAAAAATTTTCACTTGGGAAAAAGTTGTCAAATGCAAGTAGATGAAAGTTGTAAAGTGGTGCAATTTTCATTCTACAATTGTGTGACCAAAAAAATTGTTCCAACATGTCTACATGGGTATGTTTACACTATGCATGGTCATTTTTCCCACTCAAACATGTTGAATTGGTTTGAACTACATTCAACTAGTAGAATCTCTTAGGAGTACAAAGTGTAAAATGACTAGAAACTTTAGTATGTTGTTACTCAGATACCATGATACTTAAAAAATTCCCATATAAGCCTATGAGATATCCTCCCCTCTCCTGTGGTGACTTTCTTGCGTAACTCAGGTGGTGCAACACAAGTACTCACTCACAACCCAAACACAACACATTCGAAGGTACACTCTACCCTCACACACAAAATCCATCATTCAACCAAACATCAAACATCATATTGTTACTCGATATCGACACTTAGAAACTTCTCATCTAGGCCTATGGGATTATGTTGGGCCCCTCTACAATAACCTCTCTTAGTTTTTTATTTCAGAGGCATTTTCCATGGTGGAAAATTTTCACTTAGGAAAAAAGTTGTCAAATGCAAGTAGTTGAAAGTTGCAAAGTGGTGCAACTTTCATTTTTTAATTCATGTGAGCAAACGAGTTGTTCCAATGCATTTGAGTGGGTACGTTTACACTAGGAATGGTCATCTTTCACACCCAAACATATTGAATTGCTTTGAGCTACATTCAAATGACATAAACCCTTAAAAGTATAAAGTGAAAAATAAATGCAAACTTGAACATGCTATTACTCAGATAGAAACTTTTGGTCTTAGCCTATGGGTTTGTGTTGTAACCCTCTACAACAACCTCTCTCAATTTTTTCTATATCAGACGAATTTCCTATGGTGTTAAGGATTCCTAAATGCTTGGATAGAGTTGAGAAATAAAATTATATTGTTTTGGGTGTTTGAGAAATATAAACCATATGTGCAAGTGGTATTTTGGTTGTAAGAATCAAAGAATTTGATAGGTAAATGTTATGTGTGTATTTTTTTTCTTTGTTTCAGTCAAAATCATGATGTATATAGTTTCTTAAAGGTCTAGTAAAAGTTTTGTAACAAGAATGCATGGTTAGTTGTTATTGTGAGTTGTATAGTAGAGAAAATTTGGTGCATGCTGAATGGATGGGTGGTCATAGAGTTTCCTGATTAGATAGTTGCTTGTTTTAGTTAAGGTAATGTGGAAGAAAGCAATTTAATGTCTATTGAGATCTTTGAATCCAGATTGGGTGAATATTTTATTTTTTCCTTATTGAGATAGGTTGAAATGTGGTGAATATGGAAATATTTGAATGGTTCAATATCTCTAATTAGGTTTTTGCATTGGTATAGTCAATTTGAATATGGATAAACTATATTTTGTATCTAATAAAGGTTAAGTGACAAGATTGATGATTTGATTCTTTACAAGTAACATGAAGTGAAATTGAAGATATTTTTTATGGATGTTTAAGTGAATCAATGGTGATTGTGAAATTGATCTTCTTAGTTTGAGTTTGGGTTTGAAGTACCCTTGTAGGTTTGTTGGTTTTAGTAGATGCTCTGCATCAATTGGTATTAGAGCTAGTGGATTCTGAGGGTTGGTTAAGTTGTTGAGTCTGGTTCCTAGTGTTCTATCCATTTAAGCTACAGAGAGAGTTTTCTAAGGTGTGTGTTGGAAGAAAAGCTAAGGTCTATGGTCACCATCCTCCAATGGAGATTAAGCTGGGTAGAAGGTGGAAGGTAAAGAGTGGCGAGACATCTTCCAGGGTATACTGTTGGGTAAGATGGATGGCTTGCTGAGTTGCTTAGTTGTGTAGTGAGGCAGTGGAGGAGATGGATGCATGTTTGAAGAATAACTTGGGTTTGCAACCATTTGAAGAGTTATAAGTCAGTTTGAGAGTACTCCACTAATGGGAGTAGATGAAAAGAAGATTGGTCTAAGAAGGTCAAAGATGAATTGTTGAAAAAAAGAAAGATTATTGAGAGAAGCGATGTGAAAGGAAAATCCTCTGTCCTTTGGTTGAGAAAGAGTTAGTGGAAAGTGGGAGTTGTGAAAGGGTATTCCTACATCCTTTTGAATGAGAACAATGATTGTGAATTTAATAGGAAGGAAAGAGAGATGGAAAAATACAAATGAAGATAAGAAGAGTTAGAAATGAAGATAGAGTTAAAGACAAAGACAAGAGAAATATTTAAGAGAAAGGAAGAAGAAGTAGTCCTAGAAAAATTTGAAGTTGATATGTAGGTGAAATAACAAGCAATATTAACACATGTTTCCAAAGGGAATTGGAAAGTTTTTTAGGCTAGTTGTATGGTGCAGGTGCACCTTGTTCACTGAGTCATGTAAGAGTCATGTAAAAGGGTCATGTAAGAGTCATTACAAATGTAATTGAGTCATTAATAGGTCTCTAGGTGTTCAAAATGATGGAAAATGTAAAACTCATAGAATTTGAAAAGTTGTCAAATTGGGAAAAGTGCAAAAAATGCAAAAATGATAGAATATGAAGAGTCAAGTGAGAAAATAGAAAGTTTTTTCAATGAAGTTAGATAGATAGTTACTCTAACTAATGTAAAAATCACTATAAATCATGTAAAAGGTGATGAAAAGTCAGTTTTTAGTCTTGTAACCAATTTCGGGAAAATAAGAGTACCATGTTTTTAGTAAACAATGTTTCTTTTGTGATTTTTTCCATTTTTTGGGTTTGTACAACACTTCTAGCTTTGGATACATATTGATTTGAGTTGATTAAGGTTGAAACACTTCATAAAGGTTGGTTTTGAGAAGTTTTAATTGAATTTAAAGTTGGTTTGTAGGCTTTTATCTTGTAACTATTTGTAACCTTTAAAACATGGTTTGAGAGTCTTCTAAGGTTTTAGTCACCATTCCATCGATGGATGTTAACTAGATTAGTGGAATGGAATTTTTTTGGATTATTTTTAGTTTGTGAATGTGTGTAGGTGTAGGGGAAGCAATGGTGCAAAGGTTTGATGACGCCTTTAACAAAAATTCTATATTTTTCCCTTGAAAGAGGGTGGTTATAAGAGAGTGTTTGATGAAATATCATTTAGGGGGGTTAAAAGTTGGTTTATAGAGCATATTTAGACATAATTAAACATGTTTGAAGTGGTGGTAGGTGGATTTGAGGTTTGCAATGTTCCTTTTCAATAAACTCTCATTTGTTAACCCTATTTTGTGCATGTATAAAGGGTTTTGTAGATCAGAACTTTATTAGGCTCTTCAGCCCCTAAAAGTTGTTGAATATTAAGTTTAAAAACATTTTAAAGGATTTTTTGAAGCTATTTGGTGTTTTGGAGGTGAATTAAGGGCACCCTCTTTATAAATTTGGCCTAATTTGAGGCTTTTTCTAGCATACAATCAAGTTTGTTGATGTTTATCTCAAAAAAAGTTCATTTGATATTAAGGTATGTGATTGTATGTCAAAATGGATCCCAAAATATGCTAATAGCTTTTGATGGTTAAAAGTGGTTTGAATGGTCCACTAGATTTAGGCATGTTGCTATGCTACTAGGGTTTGGGTGGTTGAATGCAAAGAAAGTGGAAATATATTCTAATGGTGATTTAAGTCATTGTTTTTAGAGAGAGACTATCTAATTAATGTTTTCAAGGATTCCTAAATGCTTGGACAGAATTGAGAAAGAAAATCATGTTGTTTAGAGTGTTTGAGCAATGCGAACCTTATGTGCAAGTGGTGTTTTAACTATAAGAATCAAAGAATCTGATAGGTCAGTTCTAGGTGAGTATTTTCTTTGTTTTCTTCAATAAAAATCATGATGTATATACTGCCTTGAAGGTCTAGTAAAAGGTCTATAACAAGAATGCATTGTTAGTTGTTATTGTGAGTTCATAGTAGAGAAAATTTGGTGCATGTTGAATGGATGGGTGGTCATAGAGTTTCCCAATTAGATAGTTTCTTGTTTTAGTTAAGGTAATGTGGAAGAAATAAATTTAAGGTATGGTAAAAGCTTTGAAGCTAGATTGAGTGAATAATGTCTTTTTTCCTTATTGAGATGGGTTGAAATGTGGTGAATACAGAAAGAGTTGAATGGTTCAATATCTCTAATCAAGTTTTTGTATTGGCACATTCAATTTGAATATGGCTAAACTGTATTTTAAATTTGATAAAGGAAAGGTGACAAGTTTGATGATTTTATTCTTTGTAACATGAAGTGAAATTGAAGATATTTTTTATGGATGTTTAAGTGAATCAATGGTGATTGTGAAATTGATCTTCTTAATTTGAGTTTGGGTTTGAAGTACAGTTGTAGGTTTGTTTTTTTGGGTAGATGCTTTGCATCACTCTTGACCTAGTTTTTCCACACACATATAACAATAATTCCATTCCAAAAGTGATGTAACATTCAAGTGATTTGACTAACCAGGTAGGTTATTCCCAACCTTGGGTTATCCTAATCCTAGGAACAAACCTCATCACCAACATAGGGTTGCATAAGATCATAAATAACAATCTCAACATAACACTTATATATCATACCATTTTCCAACATCACAATTTTCATGAAAGCATATATTTGACTTATGATATCATAGATATTATGATAATACCCTTTAGTTATCACTATTTGATTATTAGTGTCAAATTATACAAGCATACATATCAAACTAATATGGTTTGTCTCATTAACATTCCCATTTGATTATTTTCCATGTATCATGGCTCTTTCAGAGTTATCCTATATGGTTTAGATGTTTTCATGTTCATAAATAGTCATAAATTGTTTATTCGAATATGACTCATATTTCACAATATTTACAATGTACAGTAATTTCATATCTAATCTGGAGGAAATTTTTATCTTGAGAGGATTTTGAGCTTTTGTACCTTATAGTCTCCTTGTATTACAACTTTGGGTTGTTGAGACATAAAGTCCTCTTCTTTAATACTAGAATACCATGAAAACGTATAGACTCTAGCTCAAGTATAACACAATAGAATAGTCAAAAAATATATATCAATAATATGATTTTCAACCTTATTGTTGAATATCAATATAATCATAATCAAGTGTATACCCTAACCCTAAGGAATAGACTATTCTCCAACTTTAAATGAAATAGAGTAATGATTCAAGGATAAACTACCAGCATGATTTTCAAAACATCATAACCTATCAATGATGACATATCTAACATGCTATTATTGTCATTGCATTACTAACATCATAATTCATGAAAAAATATAGCAAACATGCAATAATATTTGTATCATATACATATACCTTCTAGATAGTTTAATATAACTATGTCATACAATCATGCCAATCATTATAACTATATAAGTATCATACTAATATGATACCAAAAAACTACTTATATCCAATCTAGCTCTATGCACAATCTTGATTCAATATCTATGATAACAACCAATATCTTACACAAGCACTAACAATCAATCAAAAGAAACTTAAATTCAACATAGAAAGGAGTAATTGATAGAATAACTAGCATGTCTTAAAATTTAGCTTTCAAAGAATAATTTTCACTTAACGCTCAATGTCACAAACTCTTTTTTCCACTTCTTTCACTTTCATCTTTCCCCAATCCAAACCTCTTTCCCAACACTAAAAAGTTCACAAACAAATATCTCTCAAAAACTCAATGAAATCTCTCACTTCTCAAAACTTGCACTCAAACATTAATTTTCACAATGAAAAACTATATAAGAACAATAACAATGAAAAAAAAATGAATTATAATAAAATACCAAAAAATAAGAGGCTACGCACTTTTTATAAGAAATTATGAGAAACTTAGTGCTACAATTTAGCTCCCATATTTTTCACCTTATTCATCCTTTGCCACCTCTAAAACTAAAATCACAACTCCAAAACCAACTGAACCACTAAATAGATCAACTAAGCAAAACAAGGTGAAATATGGTAGCTAAGAGAATCAAAATTTTAACAGATATACAATCAAAGTAAAATAAGTTTCTATCACATGACTAAGTTGCTTCAAAACTACCACCACTTGGTTATTTTACCAAGTCAAACATTTACTATGGTTTCCAACTTGCTTACTACCTCCTTTCATGGCTTTTTTCTTGCTAGATTTATGCTCATGTCCCTAAAATGGAGGTTTCATTTGAAAAGAAAAACAAGATCCCTTTTCTTCCTTGCCAACTCATGACACTTTGACCCATTCAACACTTTGTTATTGTTGTTCATACATGATAAGTTTACTTAGATTTATTTACCAACAAATACATTTTTATCATATTATTATTGCACTAGAATATCTATGTGCAGCAACTTCCTTTTAAAAATGTGATGCTATGTTAATATATGCACATAGTCTATACACAGTTTCCACTTTTACATAATTTACTCTACTCACATTAAATATATGTGTAGTTCTTAGTTGAAATCCTTTTTTACTTCCTTGCAACCTTATGAAATGTAATTAATTTTTTTTTGGCATATATTACCTATTACAACAAATTAACATCCATTCACTATGCTGCCTTTTACT
The DNA here is from genome assembly GCA_007258455.2 of Sequoia sempervirens. NCBI lineage: Eukaryota > Viridiplantae > Streptophyta > Pinopsida > Cupressales > Cupressaceae > Sequoia > Sequoia sempervirens. Next base: position 5,472 of record VDFB02021362.1, on the reverse strand, counting down.
TAGTTCCAACATATTTTCCATATAACATAGTTTGTGCCATACTTATGTTTATATGTATTTATATATATTATAAAGTATATTCTTTAATATAATATATATACATACATATATATATATATATATACATATAACAATATATATTTATTAGACATATTTTCATGTTTTAATCTGATTACTTATATGTAGATATCCTCCACCATTAATATATATATATATATATATATATATATATATATTAATACATGTACATATTTATGTATATTTATCATTTAATTATATATACATATATAGATATTAATATATACGTATATATCCATCATTATTCAAAATATAATGGCATATCTATATGTGTTACATTGATATGTATATATATATATATATATCTAATACATATATACTTATATAAATGAATGTTCACATTCATATTTACTTATCTACATATGGGTATACATAGATATTTATTTCTATGCATGCTGATATGTACATACAATCATATGTATGTTCCGTCACATATATCCATATATATATAATCTATATATACATACCCATATATGTATGTTAATCCAAAGCAATATATAAATATATCATGCTTCATAGAAAGGGTTTTAACACTATGAATTGAGTCAAAAAAGGAGTTAAGGATAATAACCCTAACATATCTTTTAGTCCAAAAGAATAACAGTGGTTCACCTACCGCCTCTAAGCCCATATTGACTTGGAAAATCTTGTCTAAAATAGGTTGTTCAATTGTGTGTATAGAACTAGTAGGTACATTAGTGGATGCCATACCAAACACCTCTCCTCACTAAAGGTCTTGATTCTTTCTTGCATCTAACTCAGTGCATCATAAACGTAGTTATCTGATCAATGAAAATATTATCCATCATATATCATTAAATCATTAAATTCTTAAAAACCAATAACATCATAATGCATATTCATGTTTTTCATTCATCCATTCAACATACTAAATTCATAATTTTTTCAATTATTATCATATTTACTCATAAGGGTAAAAGTAATATGGTAATTGAGAAACAAGGTGTAACAAAATCCTTCATAGAACCTATTATTGTTATGGTTGTTGATTATGATAACCTTAATTAGACTATGTAGGCATATGACCATCGTATAAGATTTATAGTAGCCTCAATAACCATTATTTTACTAAATTTTTATGGTTTTTTGGATTTCTTGAGAGTAACCATTTTTTCTATAATGACACAATGATAATACATAAGAGATTATGTGAGCAACTAGCCTAATTATGATAATAAACTAGCATGATTATTATCTTATGGAAACATTGAAAGTTCTACTAGCTACTATGAAATAATTATAAATAATGGTGATAAGAGGCATACAACATATAAAAGTGATGCATTCTTGTATTTTATGTTTCCATGATAAAATCCTCTTATTTATATTCTTCTTTGTTTTCTTTAACTTATTGAAAATTCTTAGCGTCAATAATGGCTCTATGGATACCATAAAAATATTCTAAATGTTTTTCATCACCCTGATGCTCTTAGGATGGCTTAATAAATATTGTAGTCCATAGTTATTATATAACATATTATTTATATGTTTATAGTGATATTGTATGTGAATAATTATTTTGGATAGTAACTTTATGGACTAGGTAATTGAATCGTAGATTTTTGGGTAGGGCTTATAGGCTTCTATTGCACTCTTAAGATGTTTCACCTAAAAGGAGAAAGATAAACCCCACTCAAAAAGTCTAGGTGGTTCATTAAATCTAAGATATTTATGATGAATTTAAGACTAAAAGCAATGATCTAGATGAAATTAACTGATAAAATTGATTGATTAAATATGCAAAACCTAAGAAACATGACTTGTTTGAAAACACATTGTGTCATGTAAGAACACTTAGAAATGAATGCAAAAATGAACATAAATGAAAGAAATTGAAGAAGTGAACTTGAGATATTGAGGGAGGCTGGAAATGACATTTGAAGTTTTGTTGATGCTAATTTTTAGGCCTAGTGGGACTCATTCACCATCTTGGGTGAATCAGTCCCAGTTCTACAAAATTGTGCCAAAACTCATTTTGGACAAAAGGGTATCTAAAAATATAAAAAAATAAAAATTGACCTAGAAGTGGGACTCATTCACCACTCATGGTGAATTAGTTCACTTTTGAATTTCTAAATATTTAAGAGTGGAATCCAGGGCTCTCGTTCTACACTTTGATTCTTTATAGGTGTCCGCTTCTAAAACTTTGATTTCCAAACCTGAAAAATGTTTTTTTATTGATATTTTGACTTTCTGAATGAAGAGAAGAGCTAAAAAAAATTGCAACTAGATTATTAATTATTTCCAAGCTTCTAAGAAGTCCAAATTTGCAAACACACAAGGCAAGAGAGAGAAATGTTGAATGTTAGGGCATGGGGGTTTGCCTTGGTCAAACCCCTTTTAGGCAATTAAACCAAAATGATGAAAGAATGTAATGAAACATGCAAAAAATGGATTTGATTACCCTGCCATGATGTTTGATCTTGAAATTCTATAGGAAAACATGAATAATCTACCCTTGAATGTCTAACATTTGATATCTTAGAGACTTTAAATGAAGAAACCCTAAGTTGTTCAACTTGAAATGGAAGATTGGTGGATGAATGAATGATAAAAGATGTGAATTAGGAATAAAATACCTATATTTATAGTCATTTCACCTTATTTACCCATTAATTAGATCCCTAAGGCTGACATGAAAGAATATTAAACTTAAATTTCACTTTTTTCCCACACAAAGGTTAAAATTGAGCCAAATGGGACTCATTTGCCACCCATGGTGAATGGGTCCCGTCTGGATAGGACTAGTTCACCAAGCATGGCAAATGGGTCTTACAAGGTCCATTTTGACAACTAATGTGCTAGGAGATAAGGAAATAAGGTTTACATTGCAAATTTATCAGTTATTTGATCAATTTAGGCCTTGATATGCATAATATGGGTTAATAGGGGCCTATTAGTGATGATGTGAAGGTTAATTAGGGCTTGGGACATAAAATTCAAGGTGAAAGTGTGATTAAATACACTTTACAACACTAAAATAAGGTGCACATGGCCTAGGAAAGCACAAGAACCAATGTGAATGTGCAAGACACATTACAACACTAGTTTAACATTAAATTTATTTTGAAAACCTTCTAGATTAATGTGATAATGTATTTGAATACATTTTATAATGATGAATTAGGGGAAAATGGGCTTGTTAAGTCTAGAAAAGCATGAAATTATCTTACAACAATTTACAAGACATTGTTAAATGCATGTGAAAGGGTCCAAGACCTAGTGTGGATGTGAGAAACAACTCACAAGACCAAATCAAGGCCTTGTTAAGTCCAATTTATCATGAATTAATCCCATGTCAAGCAAGAGGTCCCTTTTTTCTATGACATAGTAACTAACTTCTATTGTGCTACATTATTTCTTAAGTTAATACTATCTTATTATTGTTTTAATAGTCTCACGATATCATTTATTGTTGACAACATGGTTGTTCTCAAATGGTGTTGGCTATTCCACCTAGTTTTATGACATACTTTTTTAATTTCTTAGTAGACTATTACCCTTGTCAGGAGGGTAAGTGCAAAAAGATGTTTCTCAAAAACAAGGATTGAAATGCTCTGAGTCTACTTTATAAACTATTATTTTATTTTGAAAATGGTTGAGATTAAGGGGTTCAAAAGACAGACACATAGAAATTGGCATTTTTTTGGTTAAAAAAACATTACATTTCAACTCTTGTACATCCCTAGCACAGTGAACTTTTTTTCAGTATTTTTAAAATTGCTACAGTAAGAAATTAGCTAATAGTATGTAGTTGATGCATGAATTTTTAATAATTTTTTAATGAATATTTTATTTTTTATTAATTTTATAAGTGGAAACTTCAAAAAAAACAAAATTTTGGTTGTGCTACCCCTACAAATTTTTGAAACTAATTGATATAATTGGAGAATGGATTCTAGTTTCTAAAAATGTAATTTATTTGAAATTTTGATGAATGGTTAATTTATAATAAAAAATACACCAAACACTATTTTTTTCCAAAAAAAGACAAACAAAATAAATTATGGATGAAAGGCATAAAATTGTGAGAAAGTGAAAAAAAATTGCATCATTGGATAGATAAGAGAGAACCTAACATTACGTAGGTGTGTTATTTGTTTGGCATTGAATCACATGCAATCCTGATGATAAGAACATACCCGATTATGTGAAATATTGTAGAATTTTCAAAAACATGTCATTCATTATTTAGAATGCCGTCCAAGCATTTTGGTTGGTATTCCAAGGAAAATACCAAACCAAAGTCTTGAGGATTTCCAAAGAAATATGTAACACGCATGCTTTATAATGCACTCACTTTATATCTTAGTTTTGACATGGTTTTTTGTATTTGTGAGAGACATGTCTAGCAAGACATAACACATGCGTAGTATAATGCATTCACATTATGTCTTGATTTATGTTAAATTATACTTTATTGAATGTATATATTTTTTTATGTTTGTATGTACATGTGTATATCATGTATATATGTATGCATGTATGCCTATATATATGTAAGATTTTATCTACACATGTGCATGTATGCTTGTATGTATGTGGGATTGTATGAACATATTTATTGTGCTTGTATAAATGTAAGCATGCATACAATTATGTATGTCATTAGAGGGAGGGAGAATCTTAAGAGAGAGAGAGAGGGGTTGGAAGTAATAGTTTAAGAGAGAGGGAGTGGGAGAGAATGGGTTTGAGTGAGAGGGACTTAGCTAGGTAAGGTGGGAGGGATAGAGGGGGAGAGAGAGATGGGTGGGAAAGAGATAATTTAGATAGAGGGAGAGAGAGGGGGGAGAGAGATGGAGAAAAAGAGAGAGTTATGTAGGTAGGGTGCCAAACGAAGAGACTTAGTATTTTGAGGGGGTTTAAGAGGGGAGACTTGAGAGATAGGTAGTGAGAGGGAGTGCAAGGGAGAGGGTGTGGGAGTGAGTGACCTAAGAGAGGGAGAGATAGAGGGGGGTGGAGTGAGAGGGACTTATCTAGGTAGGGTGGGAGGGATAGATAGAGATAGGTGTGTGAGAGAGAGTCATGTAGGTGGTTTCCCTAGAGGGAGACACCTAAGAGGGAGGGGGTGGAAGGGAGAGACTTGAGAGATAGGGAGAGAGAGAGGGAGTGGGAGAGAGGGGGAAGGATATAGAGAGATATAGATGGAGGGAGTGAGAGAGGGTGGTAGGGACTAATTTGGTTATATGTACGTAGAAAGAGGGAGAAGATAGATAGAGACAATTAGAGAGGGTAGGAGAGAGGGAGGGAGGGGGAGGTGAGATGTATAGATAGAGAAAAATTGATAGGGGTTGACAATATAAGGTTGAGGGATTAGGATGGAGGACCTATAGGGTTGATGGTTTCTAGGGTATTAGGTTTTAAGGGTTTAGG